>CBVK0100211278.1:0-24172 GCA_900067695.1 Picea abies | reverse complement strand
TCTTCCGATCTCACGTATCAAAGACTCTGAGCGACATATGGTGCTCAAATACCATGACTGTCTACATAGATACATTCAAACGGAAATGGAGTTTCTGGACATCACATCATTGGATACGACTTATAGATATGTTGTCAAGATCGAGAAGAAATTTAAGCAGAAGATGTGATAGTTTGGATCTGCAAATTCCTCACAACTGAAGCCGAGCAAAGGCGACCCCAACCCACAAAACAAGGGACAGAGAAAAGATGGCCACTCTTAGGACAACAAATCCAAGCTGCAACATAAGAAGGGTAATGAGAAGTCGAAGAAGGACACATGAAAATGGTGTGAATACCATAAAATACCTTGGCACAACACCAAAGAATGTCTCTCCAAGCAGTCACTAGTGTCCGAGATGAAAGCTTCCGATTCAGAGGCAGGTTTTGACTTTGAATCAAATCGAGAAGGAGGGAAGCAAATTATTGATGCTGAACCCAGTGCCACTGCCGCTACCACCAAATTCCATTCAAGTGAAACAGAAGAACCAAAGGAAGGGGAACACCTCTTTCACTCACATATGTGGGTAAAGGGCGATTTGATTCATTTCATTGTGAATAGAAGTAGTCAGAAGAACCTGATATCAGCAGAGGTCGTTAAGCGGCTGAACCTACCGATGACAACACACCTACAACCCTACACCATCAGATAGCTTCGCCAAGGAAGAGATCTTCGTGTCAGCCAACCGTGTCATCTGCCCTACGACATCAATCTTTTCAAAGACAAGGTATTGTGTGGTATTTCTCCCTTTGAAGTTTGTGATGTTCTTTTAGGAAAACCATATTTGTGGAAGTGACATGATGTGTATGAGTATAGATCCCGAAGTGTTATTATTACTTTGGGTAGACAATTGTACATGATACCAGAGGTATCGTCGCCTATCGCTATTTCTTTAATCTCTGCTAAGCAATGTAGTAAGTTCGTTTCAAAGACCGGGAAGTTCATCTTCTTTGTGATCCGTGCTCATAGTAATCATAAGTTTTCCACCACATCCGTGGCCTCTACATAGAGCCTCTCTTTGCAATAGAATCAAGTGGACGAGATCGTGGAAGAGTACAAAGACATCTTCTCCTCACCCACCAGAGTACCAACACACTTCCAAGTCAAGCATCCAATTGATCTAACCCCCAATGCACCTCTGCCTAATAGACTAGTCTATCATCACTCAATGATGGAAAAATGATGAAATCAAGCATCAGATCCAAGAGCTGCTTCAAAAGGGGCACATCAGACCAAAATCCTCCTCTTGCAGAAGCCTGATTGTACTGGTGCAGAAGAAAGATGGGACCTGGTGTCTCTGCATTGATTACAGAGCATTAAACAAAATCACAGTCAGGAACCAGTACTCGATTCCTATAATTGATGACCTTCTTGACCAACTCAAGGGGGAAAAGTTCTTCAACAAGATTGACCTAAAGTCTAGCTACCACCAAGTTCCCATCAAACCAACTGATGTATGGAAGACAACTTTTAAATCTAAAGAAGGTCTCTTCGAATGGCTGGTCATGATGCCCTTTGGCTTAACAAATGCACTAACCACTTTCATGAGGTTGATGGATGATGTATTGCGACCCTTCACCAATTATTTTGTGGTGGTATATTTGGATGAAAGCCTCATCTTCAATAGAACTTGGGAGGAGCACATGCGACATATTCAACAGGTTTTTAGCACTCTAGGACAACATAAGCTATATGCCAACTTGGAAAAATGATCCTTTGGCATGAACATGGTCCAATACTTGGGCTACATTGTTGATGAGCATGGGGTACATGTTGATCTAACTAAGATCCAAGTCATCTATGACTGGCCAACCTCGACCACACTAACCGAGCTTCAGATCTTCTTGGGACTTGCCAACTTCTATCGACGGTTCGTGTTGGGATTCTCCCATATTGCATGGGCTCTCAGCCAAGTGACCAAGGGTGGTGGCAAGGAAAAATTTGCATGGGGAAAGGAACAACAACGAGCATTTGATGATCTGAAGAATCACCTGTGCTAAGCTCCAATACTCTCCTTACCCGATCTACAACAACCATTCAAGATTGAGATTGATGCATTCGACTATGCTGTAGACGCATTTCTCACTCAACAAAGTCATCCTATAACATACCATAGTGAGACACTCTTAGATACTATCTGGAAATACCCCACCTATGACAAGGAAATGTATTCCATTGTACAAGCCTTTCGTTAATGGAAACATTACATTCTGGGAAAGGAAACAATCATCCACTCTGATAACAAGCCTCTGTAGTTCATACAGATACATGGGAAGTTTCAGAACGACCACCATCAGAAGTGGTCCACCTACCTGCAGCAGTTCCATCTCAACATCAAGTATAAGATCGTGAGCAAAAATCATGTCACTGACTGCCTTAGTCAACCTCCCATGGCTGCACTCACCATCATGCTCCATTCATGTGGGGATGAGGCATATGAGTGGCCCCAACTTTATCATCAAGATCCAGACTTCACCAGCACCTATCAGGACAAACTATTATGCCATATGGTCCATCTTTGTGTTCCTGCAAGAGAGCTTGCAAAGCTGATTTGGGAGGCTCAATACAATCAGATGACAAGACATTTTGGCGTGGAGAAAACTGTGGCCATTCTACAAAAAACAATTATTGGCCAAAACTTCGATAGGACGTCAAAAAGTATAGAAGATATTGCACTGTCCATGCCATTTCCAAGAAAGCCATCAAGAAACAAGGCTTATACACCTCTCTTCCTACTCTCGAGAGGCCTTGGGAATCCATCTAGATGGATTACATGTTTTGCCTTCCATCCACCAAGCAAGACAATGATTGTGTATTTGTGGTAGTTGATCAGTTTTTGAAGATGGACATTCTCACATCCTGCAAGAAGAGCATCAAAGTGGCAGATACTGCCAAGCTCTTCTTCGAACGAGTGTGGGTCCATTTTGGGATACCACACAACATCATCTCCGATTGGGACAACAGGTTCCTCAACACATTTTGGTTGAGTCTCTGGTCAGTGTTGGACACCAAGATCACTAAATCCACTGCCTTCCACCCTCAAACCGATGGCCAAACATAGGTCATCAATTGGATGATTGTGTACATCTTGCGCATGTATAACTCTAAGCATCCACATACATGGGATGAGAGTCTTCCCTATGTTCAACAAAATTGCAACAAAACTCTCCATAGCTCCACCGACTATAGCCCCTTTCAAGTGGGGATGAGATTCCAACCCTTAGGTCCCATTGATGTTGTACTACCTCTTGTAGAAACACAAACAAATTCTTCCCATGTTCAGTTTGAGGCCTACAAAGCCACCAGATTAATTGAGCGGATTTAGCACATCTGCCAATAGGTCCATGATATTTTGCATAAATCCAATGCTAAGTAAAAGAAACACCATGATCAACACTGGGTACCACACCAGGTTTAGGTAGGAGAAAAGGTCTGGTTACATTTACAGAAAGAGTGCCTTGCAGGGTGCCATCAGAAGCTTCACCCACTTCGCTATGGGCCTTACACTATCACCAAGGTTGTGGGTAGAAATGATTTTAAGCTCAACACTCCACTCTTCCTTGGCTTGCACCTAGTGTTCAATGTGGACCTCCTTCAACCATAGTTTCCACCATTATTGAACACCTCAGAGATCGCACAACAATTGACACCCATAGAGCTCGACCCTGACTACATGAAACATGCATCCACTGATCAGATAGTGGACACACAGGTCAAGGAAACTTGCCAGCAGAAGGTCCAACTTTATCAGGTTTTCAAGGTAGGGAAACTCCTCCACCAAGGCAAGTGGCTCACCCTAGGCCAAATTCAATATAATTTTCCTCACCTGATGGAGGCACTCAACACAATAGAGACCATTGATTCCTAAGGGGGGAGGACTGATCCATGTGGATATTGGTGGCCACCCACCTATTCTAACTGGCTCCTCTTGACAATTTTTAGTGCAACACATTATTTTGTAATTCTCTGTAATTGTGGGTTCTGTTGTTCCTGAGATTAAACTTAAGGCTCAAAGCATAATGTCAGGCATCATGAATTAATGAATAATTTGTTTTAAGAGTGCTTTTTATTTCCGTTAGTTATGTAAGAATTTAAATCCTCTTATGAAATTAATAGTTGAACAAAACAGAGGCCGTGCTTCGTCGTCTGAGTCAATTAATAAAATTGAGTGGTGATGAATAAAGTTACAAAACTATTAAACAAGATAAGGCATCAATGACAGAAGAATCTTACCTTGTTTATAGTAGAAGAAAGAGTGAAATGCACCCTTGAAAGGATATATGATATATTGGTCCAAGTAGCTTGCAGGTCTTGTATTTGCTGATAACAAATACAAAGGAAAAATGCTTGCTTATCAGATAACTAAATGGAATATGATCACAGTAGATGTTGTACTAAATTGTAGTCATTCACTGATCAAGGAGTAACATAAATAAAACTGGAAATATGAAATACAAGAAGAGCACATAACTCAAACAACAAAAAATTTGGAATCCCTGTCTGTGCTTGTATTAATACTCACAAAGGATGAGTTTTCTTAGTTACAATACGACAAGAAGCAACCTTTGTTCATTCTTTTAAATATGTATTTATACAAAAGGTTCTCAACCCTAAACGGTTGGAATTCTCCTTATTTCTAAAATAGTAAAGGTTACAAAAAGTGAAATCTGAAGCGTTTCACCTGCATCTCTTTTGTCTTTTCTTCATGCTAGCAAAGGCATTTTTCTTTCCTATTATCCGGCTTAGAAATAGAAAATCTCTAATCATGATTTGTATAGATGATGTGTACAAACTACCTCATTGGTTATCGGAGGTGCTTTTTTTTACTTGTTCGATACATTTAACACATTTGCTCACAAATTGTACCACCAACCTGGAGGGTTCTGTGAAGTCATTTGCCTCAAAAACATATAATTTCTTTTCTAATTGAGGCAATATATTTTCCATTCTCCTATCTTCTGAAGCTATAGACTGTAGCGCCAAACTGGGCTTCACTAGCCATCTATTTATCTGAGTAATACAAATCTGCTTTAATTGTAAGATTTCAGTCCGAGCCTCTTCCATGTTGGTCTTAATGTTAAGTTGATGCTTTCTATATCAAATTGTCCTAATACTTCAGAGATACTATCTTTGTTGAGGCCTAATGACTCTTTGTCAAGTGAATGAAAAGATTCTTCACAAGCCTCTTTGACTTCCTTAGCCATCTTTTTACTTTCGGCTATGTTGGCTTCCCAGGCCTTCAATATTATATCGCTTCTGATTTTCTCTGAAACAAACAACCTGGAAACCATAGATACTCCTTCTCTTGCCGATGACACAATTGCTTCTTGGAAATTGGTTCGAGCGGCAATAGCCTCTCTCTCCTTTAAACATATGTTATCAAAGGCTTGATTTACCACCTGAAAGTGGTTTTGGATAGCTTCCACCTTATTCAAAAGGCTTCACTGTGATGATTCCAGTTCCTTATGTACCTCTAGAGTTTGGGTTTGGAAAGCTAAAATATCCACTATTGCTTTTTTAGTTAAACTTACCTTCGCTTGCAGCTGCCTGACTAATTTATCGCTTGTTTGTGAATTTTTCTGCATCTCATCAAGATCATATTTGAGCTGTTGGATTTCCTATTTATCATTGGCTCTAATCTTCTTGAAATCCTTGTTGATCTCACTCCTGAAATTCTTTTCCACCGTTTTGATTTGATTTTTCAATTGGCCTATCAACATATCTTTCTACTTCAACTTCTCCTTCAGGCTACTCACGAAAAACTCGTTTGCTGTCATGAAATCTCCCAATGAGCCTCTGACCTCTATAGCGAAGTATTCTTCTTCTAGGGCCTGCCCATCTAATATCACCCTTTGTCTTTTAACAACTGCACCCTCCTTCTGATGTGTTTCTCTCTTTACCACAACCCTTCTCTTCTTACTGAAGAAGAATTCTGAAGGAGGCATCTCTGCTGCTGAAATAGGTGTAAGGTATCCTATGAATACAACTTCGGCCATGGGGTTCCCTCTTCTGAACTGTAGAGGTGTGACAGATTTTATAAGACTACCTATCTCAGTGGATGTTTGCTTCCTGACTGTGTCAGTTGCTAGTTTACCCGATGTGGACTGTGGCTTTTCTTCTTCCTTCTTTATCAAGGTCTCAGTTTCCTCCAAATTTTCTCAGGCATCTTGTCCATTAGAGCTCCCTGTTTATAACCCTTGGGTCTCCGTTTGCTGTGTGGCGGGAGGTGTCAGGATTTCCCCTTGCAATAGTTTGGGAAGGCCATTTCTTCGATGTTTCTAGATTTCCCCTTGCAATAGTTTTGGGAAGGCCATTTTATCCTCATGTTCATATCTTTTCAGATTGCAGCTGGCCATGTGGTTACCTACAATCTTCTGCAGATTGTGCTTCTTGAATTCAATATCGACCAGTTTGATTTCTCCTAGGGTTGCGTCTTCCACTTTAAAATGGCTAAAATCCAGCAAAGAAAACGTACCAATATGCAGGGGAAAAGATGGCCATACCTTTTTTTGTATTGCTTTGAGCTCCTTACCCATCCCTCCAAGCACAATTTGATGTGCTACTTCACAACACACCAATCGGTCTGGTAAAAATTTAGGTAGATCATGTTGAGGAACCAAACATCCCAAAACCCTAATATAGGAGAAATGCTCCTCGATGTACCAATCTACTATCTTGACCAGATTAGTCATAATTTTGTCGGAAATTCTGGGAGGTGGGTAACCCATTCGAATGATAAATATGTATGGGTTCAACACTATTTGGAGTCCATCTCCATCGCATCAGCGGAAAAGGTGTCATAGAACAGACGACGTCCATGATATAAGCCGACATGAAAAATTGGACTGGTTGCCCCTTGGATTTTAGTGACTGTTATGCTGTAATCTCTTTAACCAAACTGTCTGAAAATATCCTGGCCTAATCAAAAGAATAACCCTCAGCCATTGTGTGCATAATGGGTACCCACTGTAAAAAGAAATGGGTTGTGTCTTCTTTCCCGTAGAGTCTACACATCATCATTTCTATGTACATATGTGAGGTTCTATTGCAACAACTGGGTATATACCATGGGAATCAACTCTGAACTTCTCGGGATGAGAGTACCAGTCTTTGATTAAATCGGGAAGGTTTTTTCCGTATTGGTCACATTCCTTCTTATTAAATTCTACTAGGAAACTGGCATTGTAAACGAAATTGGATACCAAAGACAATTTGTACATCACCTGTAGTTGTTCTGGCCGAAAAGACCCAACTACGACCTTTTGTAAACTGAAAATGGTTCTGGTAGGAATGCCCACATTCTCCAACACCCAACCGATCATATCGTTGTAGCGAAAGAGCCTAGGCCGCGTCGCTATATTATGTAGCTCTGACTGGGCAACAATTTTGTATTTGGTAGCTAGGTCCTCTGTCTCATCACCACCTAGTCATCCAGGCAACTGGGAATTCATACTGTAGAAGATTGAACACTTGCGTCCAAGATTTAATGACGTCTATGCTTCTAGGCGAGGTGTTAGAGATGATATCTGTGTTCTGGCTCGATCCTTCACCATGCACTTTATTTGATTTTCGAGGAGCCATGGTATCAGGTCTCAGAGCTCTGATATCTGTCACAGGAAATGCACAAAGTTTATTACCTTGAAAACTTACTGCTTAGTGAAAACACACAATGAAATTTGAAATTCAATATCCTTTTCCTTTAATTGCGTCAATTTTCCAATACTTCTACTAACGAAGCATTTACTTTTCCTTAATGAATAAGATTTCGGCGGTGGTCTAGGATCTCACTTTGAATGATTTCCATAAATCAACTATTAATGTCATTAATTTTTGGGAAAAGCACAGATGAAATTTGAATTTATTCGAGTCATTATTTAGCGAAGATTAATTACGTGATAATCATTGTTAATGTGTCATTTAATCACACTTATTGTTAAGAAAAATTTGCGACTTTAGACATCGAGATATCTTATGACATTTCAAGGTATAATCCCCGAATCACGAAATCATGATGTGATTAATTAACTTTAATCATGTTTAACCCTTTTAAATAATCGTGATCAACCTAAGACAACTTCACAATTTTGGCTATTGAGAATTTCAAAGTCTTTCGAGGCAAGAGCTCTGAAACGCGAAATCGTGATATGATTAATTAATCGTTAATCATTTTTAATTCTTAATTAATCTGGTTTATTGCTTAAGACAATTTTGTGATTTCGGCTATTAGGACTTTGGAATTGTTGTATGTTGAAATGCCTGCATTGCGAAAGTATGAAACTCGATTTCTCAAATGTAGTCTTTTAGTTATTTGACTCGTGAACGAGTAGGCGGATCCATAATTCTTAAGATATTAGGATCGTTTGATTTAATGGGAGACTTCATCAACGGTGAGAATTAAGAACACACTGTTTTTATTTAAACGAGAATGAAATCTATTAAAGTCTAAAGTTTTATAAATATATATGTGTTCCAACATAGGCTCCATCTAGGGATCTCGTCTCCCTGTGAGACATAGAAGAGCAATAGACCAAGTAGCCTTTATTGGGTAAATGGAGTCATTATTTCATTTTTGTGAAACACATTCTGAAAAAGGACACACAGACGGACTTTGGACTTCATCCATATCTCTGAAAAATTTCAAAACTTAATCATTCATCGATCTCGAGTTTAGGCTCATTAATGGATTCCTTTTCTTAAAATTGATTTCAGATTTTCTTAAGATAATCAAAACAACCTTAACTGATTTGTCAGACTCTGTTCAATTTTATTCGCATCAAGGTAAAGTAATTTTAATGTTTTAGTCAGGGAGTCTTGTGTTGGCTTAGAATGTAGATCTAGTCGAAAAGAGAACTAGTTACCAGAGTGCATTATAATACACGTATAACAACCTTGTAGATATTGTAGACATTGCTTCACTTCTAGCGAGCTTGTTCAATACCCCGGTGAAGTTATCTAATTCCCAAATTGAATTTCCTTTCACCACTTCAGTCATTAATTTTGCATTTAAATTCCGAGATGAGGGAAACCATTTAATGAATTTCCTTTCATCATCTCTTTTTGGACTAGATGGGGGAAATCATTTTATGAATTTCCTTTCACCATCTGTCTTATGTTTTTTAAAACATGAAGTGTGGGAAATCAATTTGTATACAATATACCAGGGATGACATCTGTTTATAATTTAGCATCAGAGGTCTGTTAACTCATTTTGATTACTCTAGACTAATCTTCTTCCGACCTTCAAAACACCTTCGCTTACAGGAAGTTTTCAAGGGGAACTTTTAATTTCCAGGGACTTTCCTTGAGCGAAACTAATTAGTCTAAATCTGTTAGAAAAGCTAAAGTAGTTAGGATTAGACTAGACACACTTTCTTTCAGTTAAAGTCAGAGGGATCATAAATATTTTTTCCTATTCTCATGTTGCAGACTTATTTCTGAGCTTTCAGAGTCAAGGTGAAGTCCTTTTTCCTCCATGAAGATCAAGAAAATATATTTAGAATCACGGGAAAATACAACTTGAAGATAAGCAGAAAAAATAGAAAGAGGATTCAAATGTTCTATCTTGAAAATGGTCATCCCTATGCGAGTCTGCTTATGGATTCTCGAATTCTTTTCTTTAAAGTCTTTTAATTGCTTATTTTCTTATTATAAATTTTATTTCATTTTTTGATTTTATTTTATCTTATTTTTAATTTTATTTTATCCAGAGAAAACTCTTCAGAATTAAAACGTAATTTTATGTTCCTCTGGTTGTAGATTAGGTGACAAAATTTGTATAGATGAAACTTCTGTCATACCTAGTGATATCTCCTTGAAAATTTAACTTGGGCCAGTAGGGCATAAGGTCATACCTCATATTTTCTCTATATTTTCAACCAACTAAACTATCTATTTATCACCTGTTTCGAGAGAAAGCCAATGTTTTGAAATATGAGCATCGATTTCTGATACAGCTTGTCTCTCGACTATCAACAAGTATCCTGCAATGAAAATAAACATGAGGGCTATTAGGAACTTCTGTAGATCAGAACTCTATGCGTTGCTTATTTTTATATTTTTGTTTTTATGAAATCGACAAACCTGCTTTTATTTATAGTGAAAGTAAGGACTTATCGAAGAAACGAAAAATTGTAAACAAAAATGTGAAAATCAAACCAGTATGTACAATGGGAGTTCAGACTCTGGTTACTGCATGAAATGCTTTAGGTAACGCCCGTTGATAGGGAATTAAGGATCTTCCCATAGAGATTTTCTAACAAAAATGAATTCTTTCCCTCAGAAGCTGTGACCTTGAAAGGTCCACACCAGATATGGTCAAATTTGTCATGCTTTCCCGAGTCTTCCTTCCTGGCATCCCATTTTAAAACCAAGTCACCAAGGAGGAATTCCCTATCTTTAGATTTTTGGTCAAACATGGATTTCATGTTATCCTGATATTTCTGGAGTCTCTCATCCACTTCGGCCCTATTTTGCTAGACTTCTATCAATTGATTTATTCTTCTGGTGATGTCATTTGGCTCCTCCTTTGCGTCCTGCCAGAGTTTCATTACGGGCAAAGCAATATTTATGGGGAGAAACACATCGGTTCCGTATACCATTTGAAAGGGGGACATTCTGATGGATTTCTTAGTGCCTATTCTATTAGCCCATAAAGCATACTTCAAATCCACATGCCAGGCTTTCTTATTTTTAGTCAACACTTTTTTAGTTTAGGTGATTAAACTCTTGTTCGAGGAATCAACTAATCCATTGCCATGAGGATAGTAGGCCGTTGAATGTCCTAGTACAACTTGTACTTTTGACAAAAACTTACCATAGCCATGGATTTGAAAGCTTGGGCATTATCAGTGACTGTCTTCCGAGGATAGCCAAATCTTGATAAAATGTTCTCTTCTAAGAAACTGATCACCACTACGTCTGTTGCGTTTTGCGGAAAATTCTGCTGGTGCATACTCCACGCTGGAAGCTGATTCTTGGGTTCTTCTTATAGTTCTTAAATCTTGGGGATTTAATTCTCCTTCTCTGAAATCTTGAACTATTCTTCTGTTTCCATCCTTCACGAGGTTCTGCTCGATGCCCAAACTGTTCATGACAATAGGTCGCCTTTTGAATAGTACCTTCTAGAGTCTTTGGCTCATCAAATTCAATTCTGTTTCGATAGTCCTTAGGTAGTCCAATGATGAAGCATTGCACCTTTGCCTTTTCCGCCTTGATATAGGGTACATACCTCAACAAATCGAGGAATTTGTTGACATACTCTTCTATAGTGAGTTGTCCCAGTTTGAGTTCATAAAACTCTTTAGTCTTTTCATCGAAATATTTTTCCGACAGATACTTCTTCCGGAAGTATTTCTCAAACCGTTCCCAAGACAGGTCCTCTTCGCTAACCCCTTTCACATTCTTAAGGTCTTCCCACCAAATGGAAGCCTTTCCGTTTAAGTTGAAGGTGGCCACTCGGGCCTTCATATTTTCTGAAAAGTCATGGACTCTGAAATACTTCTTTAGTCCAAGCAGCCAGGCCTCTGCTTCCTCTCCCTTCTTTATTTCACCATCGAAGGAGGGTGGTTTGGATTTTCTGAATTCTTCGAATTTTTGACCTTTGGAAGGCTTTTTCTTCTTCTGTTTCTTTCGGGAATAGGAACTGGTTCTGCTGCTAGAAGAGCCCTCCGAATCGCCATCTTCCTTCTCAGAGGAATCATCCGACGCTTGTCCTTTACCTCTGGTTTTTCGAGGTGCTCCTCTCAGTGTGGCCACTGATATGACCATGTTTCTGAGTTTTAGGTTCATGCTGCATTTGTCTTTGTAGATCGGATAAACTCTGCAGTAAAACTGCGTTAATTTCTGTTTGCTTTTCTTGTTCTTTCATCATGCTTTCATTGTTAGCCTTGCAGCTTTGTAATTCGACCATGAGGCTTCTCACAGTCTCGGCTAGACCTGGAGGGATCCCTACTGCCCTCCTTTCGTCAGGATCTTTGTCTCTATTGTGGGAGCCTTCTCCCACTTCATGGTGAGTCACCATACTATGCGTTGATAATTTCTCGTGGTTGATCTTCTGCTTGTGTGCAAAAGGAAAAACGCTGGTTGTTAGTCAATATTTATATTTATTTATAACCAATACACAATTCATATTTTCACATGTACACACACATAATAGGGGTTTTTCATTCTTAACTTCGTCTTTTGATTAGGAAGGTTAAGATAGGGGGTTACTCTTTTTAGGAGTGTTCCGAATGGAGCTTCTGCACAACCCGTTCATGAGCCCAAGCATGCCAAGTGTTTTAACCATTCTCTGATACCAATTTGTCACACACCTGCTGCGGCGTAATAAAATTTTCGCCTTTTCTCGAGGGACAGAATCCCCGAAATCCTACGGGGCTTAACACAGGTTGCAGACGCCACCTCTGCCTCGACAGAGTCTCTGCATGACCTCCCGGTCTTAAGGATCGTTTAGTTTCTTTTATGGACTGAAGCGGCTCCTTTTGATTCCTAGCTGGAATCTCCTTCCAATCGATCCATAGGTCCTTTCAGAAGCTCCCCTGTGCGAACATCACTAGGCGCGAGCTCCACCCTCTCCGAGCGACCACAACACTATGACCAAGGCCTATTCCCGAAGGCGCTTGTCTCAACTCGCAATCTCATGAGTTCACGAGTCGAAACTCCTAACTCTTCCTTCCCAAATTCACGATACCCAAAATCACGAAATGGGTATAGCTCCCTTTTGTCAGCGCCCTCTGCGCGTGACCAACGGCTAGGCTAAGCGCTAGCTCCCGTCGCAATTTCGCGACTTCACAAGTCGAAGGGTTGAGCTCTCATGCTCTTATCCCGTGAATCCCCGAGATGCGAGAAGTTAACGGAGTGTTGACTCTTTTCTCCAGGCGACGCGTGTCCGCCTGTCAATCGTACAGGCCCCACCTTGTGGCTCTGCCACATGTTCCTTCGTGCCCGACTTTCGGCACTTCGCGACTTTTGATGTCGAGAAGAGGTCCTCTCAACCTCCGAACCTTCGAATGCGCGAGGAGGCTCTGATCCAACGGTCCTCCTGTGACTTGGATCCAACGGTGATCCTTGCTCCTCGCGATTTCACCACTCGCGACTTGGAGCACCCAACTCCTGGGCTCTCACCTTGCGAACCTCCGAGTTCGCGAGATCCCTCAATCTCTGCCACCTATCCTCCTCAAACAGACGGTTCTGATCTTCTCGCGACTTCGCCACTCGTGAAGTCAAGAGACTTCCTCCTCTAACTCCCGATGTTTGAATCCCCGATAGAGAGGATCTTGTGACACGTGTCCTCCTTCCAACGGACGGCTCAGATTCTTCTGCGACTTCGCCACTCGAAAAGTCTAGACACTCACCTCTATGAGTCCCGATGCCCGAGTCTTCGAAGCAGATGATCTCGTGACACGCGTCCTCCCGCGGACGGACGATTTCGATCCTTTCACAAATTCAAAACTTCTGATGTCGAGTGTCCAGACCTTCGTCCTCAGGATTCCCGAACTCCCGAATGCCGAGATCCCGATACCAACTCCTTCGGGACTTTTCGCTTCTGCTGCTCACGAACGTGTAACCCCCGTGCATCTCCTATCATATCTAACGACTGACGGGTGTTTGGACTAAGGTATGACGGCTTAGACCTGTCCCGCGCTGTGCACTCTCCTGCTGCTCCCTGGACGTGGAAAAACCAACGTTCCAGATACTCCCACGGACCTTGGGGATCTACGGTCCCAATTTCTTCGCTACTCACGAAGACAAAGGAGAAAAGAAAGGTTAAGGCATTTAACACCCTCGTTTATTCCTCCAATATAACGGTCGTGAATGACCGCAGATCTTCCCACCGGATCTCATCCGTCGATCGATACTTATCCCAAGCAATTTTTCATTTCAGGATTTCAAGAGGATCATTCTTCCTCGCACAGGGTTACTAAGACTTGCGCCTACAAATCGTTTTCCAGGTTCTTGGTGAGCTTTCCAAAAAGGTTGTCTCTATGAGGAGATCTATCCAGGGTATTACCTGAGACGGATAAGGGTATATATTTCCCAAGAACAGACTTGAAGTCTGAATTAATTTAATATGCATATATATATATAATTCTATCTATGAACATAAGCCATACGTGTTCCTTTCAATAAAAGCATGCAACCACCATTTCTGATCAAAACACCACACAACCAGTCTTATACTCAAACCATTCATAAACTACACAGACTATGAGCATACATGTCAACATATAAGTTTCCAGATGCAAGATGATCATAAATGTCAGGATATACATTTCAAGATGCAAGATGTAAAACACTTATCACAGATACATTGCATATACATGGAAAAACAAGAATTACTTATTTGTTAAGGAATTGTTCATGAAACTGGTTGTGTAAGAGAAGCTTACCATCCAACCATAGATATTTTTTGTAAATACCACTCCCATGCTAGGCTACGAGGTCGCTAGGGTGAAGGAATACGTTTATGGGTTCTTTCTCTCCCAAACTAATCTATCTTCTCTCATTCTCAGTTAATAGTTTCTACCAGAAGACTCCAAGCAACCCTTTTAATTCACAAACCCATCTTAACACTCTATATCTCTACCCCCCCCAACACACACAATTCTAGAGAAAATATATCTCTTTCTTTGTTCTCCAGTGCCTTAGAGATATATGGAGGTCTTCCTTTCTCTACTACATAGTTCCTTAGGAACCCCTCCTTATCATTGTTCTAGTGTGTGAAAGACCTATGATTTTCCTTCTATGTTTTTCATGTATGTGTCTATCTTGGTTTCTTGAGAATTTATGGAGAATAATTACATGGGGTACTAGGGTTTCCGAGCGTTCCCAACCTTTATTCTCTCATATACAACATTTTATGCCTATCCAAGGTTATGCACTCTCTCTCCTAGTGCACTCTATTTGTTCACTATCCCTTCCTATGAGATTTATTGGTTTGTATATTGAAACTATGCCAAGTATATGGCAACATCACATCCCAAACAAGTGCCAAGTCAACAACCCAATAGCTTGAACATGCCTCTTTTAGCATGAATTTCATTTTCATGAGAAACCTTGCATCGATAAGTGCATGCTCAACCCCCTGATACCCTCATTGATGTATCTATGCTTGATATCCTGATGGCATAAAATATATAGCCTTAATGCCCCTATGCATGAATTCCAAAGTAATTAGGAAGCCAATGAAACTAGGTCTATCATTACTTCTTACAAAGGAAACATATGACTCTTAACCTTGTACTCAACCCACACTTTCATAATTAATATGTAAGATAAATTCCCCACCAACTGTATCACATGCATTTAATGATTGGTTTAATGAGACAATGAAGGTATATGGATTCATTTAAGTCTCATGGTGAGATATAAGGATGACATTTGGTAATATAGGATTTACTTTCCCATAGACCCCCTTTCCTCTTCCCCTTTGGTGGAATCATAGCGCATTCCGTTCATGTGCTCTCAACAAACAACTAAACCATTATACTTTATATTTCAAGAAAAATAATTACAAAGACTAAGCCTACCATGGGAATCCCGTCAATGGTCCATATATTAGATTCACATCTTATATGCCTAAGCATTCACTATTTGGACCTTGGCCTTGAGATTCCCACTAGGAATCCCTACTAGCATTTTTATGCCACTTACATAATTTGATCCAATACAATACAAGGGTCAAATCTTGGGACACTACAATCCCATCCCCCTAGAACTAACACCAGCCTTGGTGTTCTTTCTTTGCAACATTGATATTTTTTCTCCATTCTTCCACTACATATGTAATGCTATCTTCTTCTCTGCAATCTTGCATTTTTTGGTGATTCTAAATAGCAATGTCCAACCATTTATTTCACTACTTTGAGATGATTCTAGGCCTTGGCATTCCATCATGTACTCAATCATCAAATAAACAATTCATATTATATCCATTCTTATGCAACAATTATCACATCCTCAGTAAATTTCAAATTCATAACTAAAGCATAAATATTACAACATAAGATAAGGTTTGTGATTCAACCTAACACTTACATGTATGAATATATATTTTCCTTATATGGCTACCATGGGAAAGATTAAGTGCAATTCCTTATCTTGACACACCCAAAGTATATATTTCCTTCTTGATCTCAACTAGTATATGACATGAATTTGTCACATCATATTCATTTAAGTCTTCTCTTCCTTGTAGCCCCTTCTAGGATCAAGCATCCCATTCTATGTGACCCAGATCCCTTAGGCAATCCATCGTTACTAAGCCTTCATATGCAAGGAGAGTGTAGACTTATAGAGTCTTACTGCCAAGGTATCCCATTAGCAACCTCTATTCAACTAAACAATAGCTTAAGTCAATCAAGGTGTATCATAGGCTTTTAGTATCATCATAGTAGCATCATCCCCATGATTTCTAGCTTATAGTAGCCATTATCTATCCTCACTGGGTAGATCCATCATCTCCCCTATATCATACACATACAATTATCATGAGATGTTATTGTAAAAAATTTCAATCCAAAAATTTGAATATGTTTCATACAAAAACCCGATTTCACAATTGTGAGATTCCTCTCATAATGTTTGACACCGGCATTTAGTAACAACCCATCTTCATAATTATGGAATTGAACTCCTTGGAATATCCAAGACATGTATACTTGCAGTCCATCCTCCTTGATGGATCTTTAATTTAGCCAAACAATCATAAGTATTTATGCATACAATCTTTTCATTTCCACATTAACAACAACACATGAGCTGATCACATAATTATATCACCACAATAATTCAATCACTTTAGTTGTTAACATATTAACTACAATGAAAATATTGTTCATCAATATGTAGTATTAGGATAAACATGCGTTCACACAATGCAATCACACATATGTTCTAGGATTCATGTATGCATAATTACAATTTTACACATCCACATAGTCGACTCATGCACATGTACACCTTCTTCACAATTACCCCACTCACTCACTACACCCTTGCACAACACTAAATACCATCCTATACTATATTCCACATATATTCATCTTCTATATGTGTCCCAATTCTTACATATTTATATCATATCTATATCATTTTCTCTATCATATTTTAGATCCATGTCATTCCTACATGACTTCATATCCACATTCTAGAATTCTTATTCCTCTTCCATACAACTTTACTTAAATATATTATCACCATAACTATATCCCCATGTCATACAATCCACCTTGACCAACTACAAAGTTCACTCGAATCTTCAACACAATTGGACACCTTCCTCTTTAGTCAAACAAAACACAAAGAGTGTATCGCCCTTCTTTACTCAATAATGCCTTAGGAAACCCTTCCATATCTTAACCAATTCAACATGACATCTTTCTATATGAATGCATTAGAAGATTCTAAGAATCTTTGCATATCCAAGGATTCTTTCCTTTACCATACCGTTACCTAGGTACCAATCACATATATGCATTTAGATGTCATCATAAACATATCAATTAAAATATCGAAGAATAACTAAAGGAATTCTTACTCATTTCACCACACAAGCCATATTGGCATGACCGGTTTATACCTATGTAGTTGTCATTGACATCTTTGATTACTTGATCTTCCAGTGTCTCATGGGAACTTGCATGATCCCTTGATCAACCTCTTTACAATCATATTATTTTCCTTATTCTTTCCCATGAGCTTGACTATCATAGGAAAATTCATCATAAATATCTTCAATCACGTCCTCAACCCAGTCCTAGTTACACAACCATCAATGGTTGCATTTAATCATCATGGCATGCTTACTACTTATGTAACAATGAATCATACTTAAACAACATGCAATAACATATATGTTTAAGCATATCTACATGCATATTCTACCACATATTATCCCTCAATATGTTCATTAGTGCATACATTTTTCTAACTTTTTGTACTATTGCATTTCAACAACATTCCTATTCCTTTCTCATTTACACATAGTAACTTTCTCATTCTAGAGAAATATAAACAATACATCAAGATATAATTTTAGTTATTTCTCCCTTCTAACTCCTTTGCATATCATGGAATTACACAACATGGTTGGTCTTATTTCCATTCATGCAACATATAATTAGTAGTGAGTTTCTCATCCAATGTAGCAATAGTTAGTTTATCAATATAAAAGCACAATTTACACTTCAAAAGAATGTATTCTACTCTACAAGCAAGCTTAATAAAGTTTTATGGTGAGAGAAGATTCTTTACTCCCATATCTTCCCAACAAGCCACATAAATCATTTATTGTTGTAAATAATCCTTGGCATCTTGTAGCTTCCTTTGATGCCTAAGTTGTCTAAACATTCTATCCTTTCTTGAGAATCATTGCCCCATTTTCCTTGAGTACTTTTAGTGAAGCTCAACTTGCATGTTGTCTTATTTCCTAAGATGTATATCTCTCAAGGTACTTTGGATACCTCCATAATTATGCATTGTTTCCCTTATCTCAGGCTACCCTTAATCCTTATTCAACTAAGCTTTCCCTTCATTCCTTGAAGGATTCTAAACCAAGTTCCACTTTGTGTCACTAGAGAGTTCCACACAATAGAGTGCTCCATTCCTTTGATAATAACTCCCAAGTGGATCTAAGTTCATCATTCTTAAGGCCACTATAATTATTTATACTAGAAATACTAAAAAGAATCATAGCAAGAAAAGGGGAAAATATAAATACCAACAAAATGTAGCCCTGTAAACTAGTTGTGTATGCCATGAAACCTCAGATTGGGGAGAGGATTAATTTGTCCCTGGCATTCAATCACCCTTTTTCTCTCTCACACATGATCAAACATCAGGGTAGAACCACATTCTCCTTTCACGATTATCACACATTATGATTATTATAAAGCTCCCTTCGTTGACCTACCTATCATAACCTCATGATTGGCATATCTTTGGTTGGATGAATTGAAAGAAAACAATTAAGAGAGGCAAATGCAAACATGCTTCACTAGTCTACACGATATACATGAAGTGCAAAGAAAAAAAGAATGAACATGTAGTATTTTATGAATGATCTCACCTAGTTGAAATCACCTCATGAAGCCCTACACAATCTTCCTTTATGGTTGAAACCTTCTCAAAATTATCAAATGAATGGATGCAAGGTTGAGACCATGATTTGGAACCATCCTTATTTGTGCCACGATACAAAAACACATAGAATTAAGAACCATCACTAAACACTATAAATTTGTAGCCACCTAACCCAACATAGCACATGTAAATATGTACTTAGTCTACAATGATGGGTAGCCATGAACATAACAGTTCATGGAAAACATAATCTCAGAGATAAGTTAACAACCCATGTAAATCTATTGTTTTAGTCAGCTTCATAAAATGGCCAGGTGATTTTCTAAAGGAAAAAGAACCAACAAATTTGCATGATGGTGTAGGTGGCATGATAGTGTAGGTGGTAACGATAGATCAAATCAATAACAAATGTGCTATGGGCTATGGACTACACATTGGAGAAAATATATAATGTCAAGAAGTAATGATAAACCCATTTCTAGCATTACTTCATTTGGGAAAAATCAATACACAAATGTGTGCTTTAAAGCAAGATAAACTAAGATATTGTCCGTTTGTGGCTCGAAAAGAGGCTAAATAAGACGTCAAACTCAAAACTTAGGTTAAAATTGTATGAATTTTCAACTTGAATTGTATGAATTTTTTGAAACTTTGGGTTAAAGCATTCAAAAGTCATTGGTTTTTGTGCCAAACTAATAAAAAAACAAAAAATCGATTACTATAGTCCCTACAACTTAAAGGATGGGGATCGATAATAAGATAGTTCAATAAAGTGGGATATAATATCTTTATTGTTTATGTTAATTCTATTTGGATTTTACATTTTCTTTCTTCACAATGACAATAATAATAATAAGACAATTATTGTTGCAAAAGTTTAGGGGTTATAACATAGTCCATATGTGGTTCAACTTAGGCTTACAAAATGTAAAGTGACAAGAAAATGAAGTCATGGCTCAGGAGCATGCACTCAAAATACTATGAGTGCAGCCTTAAAATAACATGATAACAAGAAGTAAACCATCACCTTGAGAATCCTAACCTTTAAATTTTTTTCGTTGTCTCCACACTGATAATAATAATAATAAGACAATTCATAGTTGAAAAAGTTTAAGGCTTATAACATAATCCATATGTAGCCAAACTTAGGCTTACAAAATGTAAAGTGACAAGAAAATAAAGTCTTGGGTCATAGTCGTGCACCCAAAATATAGATCTTAAGGTTAAGTACTATGAATGTAGCTTTAAAACAATATGATAAGAAGAAGTAAGTCACCGTCCCAAAAACTCTAATCTCTAATTTTTTCCCCATAATCTTAATGGAGAAAAGCTTCCTTGACTAAACTTATAACTGACCTAAAACCTAAACATAAACTAAAAGATGAGGAATTAACAAAGGAACACAAAAAGGAAAAAAAAAACAAATGAATAAGGGTAACAATGTAAAAAAGAAACAAATAAATCGTGATGCCCTTGTGATCCCTTATCCCTTGAAGTGATTACAAGAATCCAAAACCATGGTGAAGAAGCATAGTTGCATCATCTACACACAAAAAAAGGACAAAAGTTAGGTCATCCTATCGATAGACCCATTTATTCTAAGGCCGCCAAACCTATTTAGACTAGAAAGAATTAGTAGAGCCAAAAAGGTGGAAACGTTAAGTACTAGTAGAATGTACCCATATAAACAAGTCTTATATTCCATGAAACCTCAGGTCGGGGATGTAGTTAAATTTTCCTTGGAAATTGACTACTCTTTCTCTTTCTCATGTGTGAACAAGCATCAAGGTAGAACCACATCCTCATTTTTTGATTATCATGTTTTCTGCTTGATTCTAGAGCTCCCTTAGTAATCCTTGGCATCTTGTAGCTTCCTTTGATGCCTAAGTTGTCTAAACATTCTATCCTTTCTTGAGAATCATTGCCCCATTTTCCTTGAGTACTTTTAGTGAAGCTCAACTTGCATGTTGTCTTATTTCCTAGAGATGTATATCTCTCAAGGTACTTTGGATACCTCCATAATTATGCATTGTTTCCCTTATCTCAGGCTACCCTTAATCCTTATCCAACTAAGCTTTCCCTTCATTCCTTGAAGGATTCTAAACCAAGTTCCACTTTGTGTCACTAGAGAGTTCCACACAATAGAGTGCCCCATTCCTTTGATAATAACTCCCAAGTGGATCTAAGTTCATCATTCTCTTCAGTACATGGTATTTAACACTTTCAAACTTCCTTTGATTCTCAACATCTTACTTTGCCTTCCCAAGATAGTCCAGACCCAAGCCTAACTTGGTCCTTTATCATTAGCTACCTCTTAGTCAAAGTGAAGTTCACATTATTTATGCATAAGTTGTTGGTTCTTTTCTTGCAACTTTTCTCTGTGCATCCATATCTTATTAAGTAATACGGTTTACCCATCGCACACATATGATGTACATGTCCTCTTCTCTATTGGATTTCCTTTACCACCTAGGATCGTGATGGCCCTTTTAGTAAGAAATCATGATTTACAGAATTGTATCCTTGTTCTGTGCACAAGGATATCATTCACTACATGCTAGTATATCTCATATCTATCTATCCATTCTCTTATTGTACTCAGTGACAAATCTACGAACCAAGAGCATCAAAACTCTTCTCTGCAACTTATATTGTTGTTATTGATTGTAGTTAATGCCTTACATGCATCATTGCTACAATCCTTCCTTCAATGATATTATTCCTCAATACTAAGAGCATTCAAAAATCTCACTTCCCCTTGCAAACCATATATGTACTTTGCCAATAGTGCGTAATGAATTAGATGCACTTTTCATAGCATTGAACCAACATCCTTGGCTCCTGCTCTGTAATTATGCAATTCTAGATTGCATATGCTAATCTTGATCAATTCATTATATGCATTATCACTAAGGCATTAACATCCTTAGTATTTCTCCTAACCTTGACCTTGATCCTCAAGTCGCACTTACAAACCATCCTTTTCATTGATGACAATTATCTTATTCTTTGACAAGCATGGTTATGATAATATCAACTAAGTATCCTTTCTTATTAAATAAGCTACCTTCTCTTCATGAAGGTTTCATTACACTAGATATGCAATCCTACTTAAGTTAATTTATGCCTCTTTATACACCTTCCTTAAACTCAAGAATTAAGAACGATTATTTTTCTCGTGCACTCAACAACATAACTCTCTCTCTCTCTCCCTCTCTCTCTACTAGTTGATAGTTATGGCGAGGAGACATAGATCCATTTTCTCTCTTTGGTCCAACTCCTCTTTTCCTACTTAACTCTAATGTCAAACTTGCAAGGTACATCAATGGTCTTTATCCATGGAATTTAGCCACCTTGTTACCAAGAATTATTGGAGAAGCTTCTCTACTTATATATCTCTTCTCATTATTCTTTTTGACCAATCAGAAAGGCTTCTATAAGAATTGGATCCCTAAATCACTTCCCTTTTGAAAAGATTTCCAACACCTATTCCCATGTTTATTCTAGAGTTCAAGGCCAACAATTACATGTCTTAGAATATTTCTCCCTTTTCTATGGCTTTTGTTCTTCTTCCACTTGCCAAGGTCATGTCTATTTACTCGTAGATTTTATGTCCATGTTCTCCCTTCACTATCATCAAGCTCTATAACATATTATTAAGGACCTCAGGGTATTGCAAAAGGAATGAGCATTCCCATTTCTACTTCATCACCACAAGCCCGAGACATAACATGGTAATCGATCCTTACCACAATTTTGTCAAACAATTATCCTATAATTGTAAATTCCATTTGAACACTCAAATTCTTAACCCATTCAAATCTTCGACTCTCATTTTATCATATAGATTTTTTACTCATAAAGGTATAGTATGGTATGCTACTTTAATACCACTCTATCATATACTTCAATGCGTAATAAGATATCGTGGTATCCAAATGCAAAAATTCCTCTCTTATTAAGCCTCTAAATTGCTGTGCAGGAGTACCCAACTCATTTATTACAACTTTCAAGGTAAATTATTTCTTCCTACATCCATAACTAAGCATAGGTTTACACTTATTATTTCTTTCCTTTTCTTCTTGTTCACATTATTTTCTTCCTTTCCTTTTATTTACCTCTCGGACTTATTGGCCTCATGAGACATGTGACATGGTAGCCTACAATTGCATGGAAGGGTATGCTCTTGTAGGTTAAATCATAGGCTTCTTAACTCTGAGTGCATTCATCCATATATTTTAAACCCAATCAATAGTCATGATTAGTGTGGGTCCAAAGGTTCCATGTACCTTAGCACACAAGTTATAAACTTGCACCAATAGAATCATGCCAAGTGTCCTATTTGTGTTATTATCAAAGTTGTTAAACCTTAACTTTAATAGTTAAATTCTAACTGTAGATCTAAAATCCTATTAATAACCCAAATCTCTAGGTCATAATACCCTCATTGTACTAGTGTGCAGTTTATAACCTGTACCAATACTAACATGCCACATGTTCCTCCATTAATACACTTGTTGTTTCTTTCTTGCACAACCCCCATTATAATATGAATTATTCACAAAATATTGGCGACCCTTCCTATTTTTACTGAGCAAGAAAATGAACCTAGTACCTCCGGGTCTGATGCTTTAGGTTCTATGTTCTCTATGAGTAGATCTAACAATGTAAACCAAGCTGATTTTGAACTACTTGAAGAATCACCTCAAGCCGCTTGGAAACTCCCTCATATTGAACCATCCAAAGTCTATAAAGATCTGACTCCCTTCCATCTTACTGCAGTCACTAGAGTCTTTGTTAAAGAATCCACTAGCACCATTGAGCAAAACAGCAATGAGGTTCAAACTATCTCACTCCTTAATCCAGAAGAAATTAAGAAGGCTGCAAAAAGACACAAAACAAACTTTGTCCATTTTGGATGCCTGCGAATAGGTATCAATGCCTTGGTTCATAAAGGAATCAATGCTTATGTTTTGTGCATTGTCAGGGACCTTACCCACAACAAATTCACAGATTCAATTATTGGTGGGATTGTAGCTCCCCTCTCAAATGG
>CBVK0100211274.1:0-14406 GCA_900067695.1 Picea abies | reverse complement strand
GTCCGTTGATGGTGTGTGGGGTACACGCCGTGTATCCTAAGCTATGGAGCCGTCTTTGCCGAATTCGGGGATCCTTTCATATTACTGTCGAATACCAGTCTCTGGGGCAAACTTCGTATACCATTCTCATATCTCTCACGAAGGGAAGGGAAACTTGTAAGAGAATGCATACTGGAAATGTGCCGAAAGAAAAAGTAGATTATTCATTTTTAAATTTTTTGGGGTATTTTTATTATTTGTCTTGAAACTTCTAACAACATAATTAATACATATTGGAAATTTGACAAAAGAAAAAGTAGATTATTCGTTTTTAAATATTGAGGTGTATTTTTATTATTTTTCTAAAAACTTCTAAAACAATATATAGCGGAAATGTAAAAAAGAAAAATATATTATTTGTTTTTAAATATTGGGGTGTATTTTTATTAGAAACTTGTAAGATAATATATAGGATAATATATATAGTGGAAATGTGATGAAAGAAAAATAGATTATTCGTTTTTAAATATTGGGGCATATTTTTATTATTTGTTTGGAAACTTCTAAGATAATATATAGTGGAAATGTGATAAAAGAAAAGTAGATTATTTGAGGTGTATTTTTATTATTTGTCTGGAAATTTTTAAGATAATATATAGTGGAAATTTGACAAAAGAAAAGTAGATTATTAGTTTTTAAATATTGGGGTGTATTTTTATTATTTGTCTAGAAACTTTTAAGATAATATATAGTGAAAATGTAACAAAAAAAAGAGAGTAGATTATTCGTTTTTAAATATTGGGGTGTATTTTTATTATTTGTTTAGAAACTTCTAAGATAATATATAGTGGAAATGTAACAAAAGAAAAGTAGATTATTCGTTTTTAAATATTGGGGTGTATTTTTATTATTTGTCTTTTTAAAGTAGTTTTTGAAATTTTTTTTTTTGGAGACTTGGTTTGTTATGGATGCAAAGTTTGTGGATGCAATATCTCTAGAGGGTTATGGAAAAAGATATAATAGATCCAAAAGAATTTTATAACCTACAATCTCAAAATTAAAGGAAATACACCCTATCATATCCTCCTCATATAAGCAAGTCTTTCCTCCATTGAGAGCATGACTATGATCATATACTTAATGTATAAGAACAAGTTAAACAATATGGAAGACAAGAGGCTTCCTAAAATTGCTTGAAACTCCAACCAAAACCATCTTTGGCTCAAGCGGGGATGACACAAGGATGCCCAGTGTTGGCCACAGGGGTTTCACCCTATTGACCAATATCTTATCATGCTCTTTCATAAAGGGGGTTTTTTAATTGTGAAAAATAAGGTCAATATATTGTAGGTATTGGGGGGGGGTGCTGGAGGTATAAAAAGGGGTATGTAGTTAAAATAAAGGTTTCTTTTATTGGAAATATGTATTAGGAGGGGGGTTCAACAAAAAGATTTTGGGAGTTATTTATCAATATCTAGTGAAATTAGGGGTATTCTTTAATATCCCATGAACGTAGGCGCTATGTCACATGTTCAACTAGTGAAGGCCTTGTGGTGTTGACTAAACCATTTGGAAATAAAGGAAGAGATCATATTGCGGAATAAGGATAAAATTAAAAATATTATTACATGAAAATTTAAAGAGAAAATGTGGTGCAATAAAGCGTTAGAGGGAAAAATAAAATTAAGATACTATAAGGAGGTAATCAACCCTAATCTAGAAGATCGAAATTATTGTGACTATTTGTTCCATGTAATATTTTGAATGAATGAACGTTGGAAGTCACACACGTTAATTTTTGTACCTATGAGATGTCAACTAGATTTTTTTGTTATGTATTTTTTTGTATTGAATTGTATTTGTATCCATATTCCTACTCAAATCTTGCTACTATGGTTTGAACACTATGAATCTAACATAGTCTTGGAACATAGTTTTCCTATTGTGGTGTGGTGTTTCCAATGTTGTGAAAATCAAGTAAAGAGGCATGATTTGGTCCTTGTTTAGTCATTCAACTGGAACATGATAAAACCAAAAAGAGTTCTATCACATACCCAAATGCCTAACTGGTCATCAAAGTATCCAAATGTGCAAATTATTCTCTTATTGATCCTTTGAATTACTCTACACGAGTACTCGACCCATTTATTGTAGTGGTTTAGGCATTATTTATCATTATCATCATGGTTGAGTGTAGGTCTACGTCCTTTATTTATTTTCTCTTTCCCATTTTCCTTTTCTTTTCTGTCTTTTCTTTCTTTCCTTTTATGTAGTTTTAGGCCTTATTGGCCTTTAAGGCCTACCACATGGAAGCTTACAATTGGATATAAGGGTATTCTTGTATAGGTTAAACCTCAATCTTCTTAGTTGTGGGTGCATTTCCATCTATAGATATGAAACTCAATCAACAGTCACAATTAGTGAAAATCTAAAGGTTCCATGTTTCTTAGTGCATAAATTATAAATTTGCATCAGTACAACCATGAAAAGTGCCCGATTTGTGTCATCCCCAAAGGTGTTAAACCCCAATCATTTATATGGTGTGTTAACCCTAATCATAGATCTAAAATCACATTAATGATCCAAATCTCTTAGGGTCATAAGACCCTCACCATACCTATGCACATATTTATAACCTGCACCAATAGGGACACACAACGTGTTTCTCCATCAATCCACCCAAGGCTCACACTTTAATCTATGGGGTGATCTCCACCATTGATCTTGATGATGCAATGATCCACATTAAATTGAGGTCCAGTGGACCCCTCCTACCACATAGTATTAAACCCCCTCCCAACTTACCTTAGGGTTCTTTCTACACTGTAGATCTTAAAATCAATGAAAAATCACGATCTTTGCAAGTCTAAATGCCCATTTTTACTAGTGCATGGGTTATAACCTAAATCAGTAAGGAGATGCCACATGTCTCCCTCAACATGTCTAAAAAAGGCTAATTCCATGGCCACAGGATATTCTCCATTGTTGATTCTTATTCAACCAATGTACCGGGAAGGACCTCACCCTCTACTTTATAGCATTAAGACTTGTCTCCTTAAGACATGGGGTTGATCCTCCACCATCGATCTCATCTACTGTTCAATGAATATTGGATGTGGACCCAACAAACTAAGGTCGACACCAATGATATTGTGCCAATGGTCTTCCTAATAGATCCTTATACCATTGTTAACCTTATGGATTATCCACCATAAATCAACTTAATTTAGTCATTGATATTGGATTTGATAGACAATTAGGATTGTTGTTGTTCTTGAGGACCCCTCCTCCCAATGCACAAGTTTACGACCCTCACAAATGGGAGGGAACCACATGTCCTCTTCTCATGGAATCTGCCCTAGAGATTCCATATCCATCCCTTCTTGGGAACAAATTCTCACTGTTGATCCCATAATCGATCAACAACCTAGGTTGTTGTGACTTGTAAAGGCCCCTTCCCTGGAAGGGGAACCTTTATAATTGTAACACCCCGTTTTCCCCGAAATATGTAATTATGTTTAAGACCATGTATTGTAATTGATGAAGTATGTAATTTTGTTTATGTTAATAAAAACACCAATCAATCAACTGAGAGGGAAGACTTGCAGTACTGGCCATGATACCGTAGGTGGGATCTAGTGAGGGGAAAACTAGGAAGTGTATATGAAGAAAATATGAAGCTTTCCTAGAAACCTGACTCACACATGCAAAACCTTGAATGCATAGCTTGTCCAAAGTACCATGTTCTCCTTGACCAAAATAAACCTGTTAATGCCATTCAGATTGAGTAGTTGGAGCAATTATGATTGCCTTCATAATTGTACTCATAGGAGTGATGGGTCGGTTGCAGTTGTTAGCCAAAAGCACCTAGAATTTCCTCTTCGATTCAGGAGCTTGACCCATGGGAGTTTGATTTTGACAGAAGAGAGTGGGGATCCCCAAGAATAAGGAAAATGTTTCATTTGAGGGAAAGGAATGAGGAAGAAGAGGATGCAGACATAAGAGGAGGACAAACACAATACACATAGGGACTACTTAGCTTGCCAAGGAAGGAGCGCAACGCGAAGTGGAAAGTAAGGAAGCAAGACCTATTTTTGGGTCCATTTTAGGGTTTTGGGTTGGTGTAACGGGAAAGGGATGTCGGTCCATGGGTTTACCCACGTTTAGGCCCATTTTGTAACCTATAAATAGGAAATGTAAATAAGGGAGTAGTATGATAGTAATGTAGTACATATATGTGATGTATAACTAAGATCTTAGTGCTAGTAACTGGATCTGTGTGATCGGATGTATCTTAGAGTGTTCTGTGCCTGAGGTCGGAAAGATAAGTGCAGTTTGGTGTAGTCTTGTGCTGAAGAGCAAGAAAGAAGGATCTAGCGAGATGCGTGGATCTTCTATCTTGTGTGAAGTAAGGGTCATTGAAGCTCTGTGCTGTAACTTCTTGACCAAGATCATATAAAGAAGACTTTGTGGATGTAGCCCCAAGGTGGGAGTGAACCACGGTAACTGTGTGTATAGTGCTTTGTGCTTCGCTCTAATGTGTTTATCTCTTTCTTGGCTAAGTTCTTGATGTGATTAAGTAGATCTAGTTATGCTCTGTGCTGATGATATATGAATGAACGTTAGATCTAATATATAATATGCATAGTGCTCGATCTATTGAATCTAACCTCTATTTCTATGGCTAAGTGATGAATTGTCCTTAGTATAAGTATTCACTGCAATGCTCTGTGCTTTCTACGAAGTGTATTAATGAATGTATGTTAAGGAATAACTGATGCTAAGTGCGTTGTAAGCAAGATAATCACAGATATGTGTCCCAACTAAGGTTGGAGACACCTGAGTCCTACAACCACCCCTTCCTCTACCTCGGGTGAGACTTCATCTGCTTCGCAGGTGTTTCCGAAAGGGCTAGTAGTTAGGGTTTTATTGGTGCACTCTTGAGCATTGAAGCCTGGGTCTGCCCCTGTGCCAACAAATGGTTCGGTTGCCGGGACCTAAAACTGTGATTGTTGGGAACTGAAGAAGAAGAAGCTTTGTGCAAAATAAGCTCTGTGCGTAGATCTGTTTCCCTAGTGTGCAGTGTTCTGTTTGACGTGTGAAGATTTGTGCCAAGAAAGATAGGTCATATCTGAAGAAAGAGAGGTCAGATTTGAAGAAGAGAGGTCAGATCTAAAGAAAAGAGGTCAGATTTGAAGAAAATAGGTCATATCCGAAGGGAAAAGGTCAGATCTGCAGGAAAAGAAGTTAGATCTACGAAGAAAAAGGTCAGATCTGCAGAAAAGAGGTAGGATCTGTAAGCTCTGTGCCCTGATAACGGTAAGAATAGTTAAAAGTTTTTAGATTTGGAAGATTTGTGCTCTGTAGAAGTAAGATAAGTGAAATTGTTTTGTTTCTAAAGCATGGATCTAGGTATGTTTGATAGATTCTGTCCTATAGATAAAATAAAGTTTGATATGAATATATATGATAAGTATAGTGATAGATATATTATACCTATGCATCGAAAGAATGTCTGGACTAACAAGTGGATGCAGGATCCTAGAAAGAGTTTTTTGCAGGCTAGTCACCATGATCTTGGTGCGCAGTACAGAAGGAGTTGGGGAACATCTAAATGGAAAAGAGGATTAACCCTCTGTTATAGTTGCAAAATACTGGGACATCTTGCTATGGAATGCCCTGGGAGAAGACCTAGTTGCCTCTGTTGTAAGGCTATGGACCATGAAGTATTGGATTGCCCTAGAATGATTGCTAGGCTTGAGAAGTTGAATATGGAGCAAGCAAACCTTGAAGGAGATCAAGAGACCAAGATTATAGCAGAAACCCAGAAAGAATAAAAAAAGATATTGCTACAGATGAAAGATACCTTGAATGACCACCGACATGTTAGGCTATCAGAGATCTTCAAAGAAAAGGAGTAAATCGAAGCAAGAATAGGGGACTTTGACATTTACTGTACTCTTGATGAAGAAACACAAGTGAACATTATGCCAGAAAGAACTTGGGAAGCTATAGGAAAGCCTGCCATGATCCCTTCCCTAGGAGGAACAAGTTTCTTTAGAGGAAAGCTAGTAAACCTATGTGGAAGGCTCGCCCGGATACCTATGACTGTCCATGGAACTTTGACAGAGGAAGACTTTGAGATCATTAAATTTGTTGAAGACAGTGCCCCGTTTACCATGCTCATAGGAAAACCTTGGATTGATAGATAACAATCCAGACAAAAAGAAGAAGACAAAGTTTTGGAATAGAAGAAGCAAGAGTTAAAAGACTTTATGACCATAAGGATCGCGCACTTGATTGAAGAACATAAGAGCAGATCACAGATATTCAATATTAGCAACTCCGATGGCGAAGGTAAGAGAACACTTGAGGATCCACAGAAGATCGAGTTACCTATTTTTGATATAGAAGAAATATTATCAAGAAACCCTAGGAAAGACTTTCAACAACGCGAAGTAACTAAGACCACAGAAGATAAACATCAGAATGGTAAAAGAATTACTGAGATGAATCTCACTGGGAAGAAGGCTAGGAAGTTAAGAAATAAAAGGGCTAATACTGTAAGGTTACAAGAGGTTCTAGAGGACACTTCGAAGCAAGAAGAATTGCAGAATTGGAGCTTTGCCGAGATATCAGAAAAACGACATAGAGTACTTCGCCATGACGAAGAAATATAGCCGTTGTAATTGATATACCCATTCGATCGATGCTCCGAACGGATCAAAAAGCAGTTATGGGTTACCACTAGACCATTGGATAGCACAAGAACGGATAGAACGAAGTTAATGAAGGCCCCATGTCCATTGCAAGCAGACTGTTGCTGAGATTTCCTACTTAACCCATCACTCCATGCACCGAGAATACTTTTTGCTAACTGAGAATCTGAGCACAAACCCTGAAGCTTTACTTACCCTAAGATCATTGCCTTAATATTCACTGTAGTCTCTGAATTCCTGTCGCACCCGAGCTAGCTGACCCAAGTTTGTATGTCGAATGAGCTCAACACTGCTGAGAAAATTGTTGAAGAAGTTATAATTGATTTAATGACTGAGAGAGTCATGTCGGAACGCGGAATTTATACAGGTGTATAGGCATTGTTCTCGGGCGCACTACCAGCTTCCCCCTCCACTGCTCGAGCAAGGCCATCTCGACCGCCTTCAGAAAGACGATTGAAGCTCGAAAACAACTTCGCCACTGTGAAGATGATCCCAATCATCTTGCCTAAATAAATCCCACCATTAAGTGGACCAGTGAATTGAGACACTGTACTCAGAGACTTCGACTATGCTGTCGTCACGACGTACCTTCCGAAAGGGGTGCGCACAGTTCATGCTAACCAGGAGAAGCTCACCATGCTGAAATTTAGCGATTTTAACCTTGAAGATTGCAAGGTTTACAGTATGCTAGCTCCACACAAGTACTTGACTATTAAAAAAGGAAAGAACCCCAAGATTGTACTACAACAATGGACCCATAACCTTGTGCAGTCAACCCTCCTCAACGTAATGAAGATTCCATATTTCGGGAGGCATTAGGAAGTCAATGCATGCGTTAGATTGTTGTTGTCCTACTACCATGGAGGATACCTATGGTTGGACTGCCACATCACTGTGGATCCGATTACGATCAATCGGATCACTGGGCTAAGCATGCAGGGCCCTGAACCGAAGGACTTTTACCCTGGAAAGACCGCAGATCACGCTCTCACTCAACGAATAAAAGACACATATGACGATCTTGAGAAAGGCACGCGAGGTTACAAGGTAGCCTCCATTGAGAATGCAACAATGCACTTTGGTTTCCAGCTGATTGCAGGAAAGTTAGTCCAAAAAAATACACCTACACAGGTGACCGGATTTGTAGTTGACCTCGCAGGGAAGTGCGCGGAGGGACTACAAATGAATTGGGAAAAATACCTTATACATCAGCTAGATCTTGACTGTAGACAAGCACAGGACCAAGGGTATGAGTTCCACTTTAGCTGGTTGCTCATACTCATCGCTTTCATCGCATGGGAACTGCCCGAGGGAGCCACATTTCTGGAGATCGAACCCTTTGAACCATTGGCCACAAAGTTTTGTATGTTGTGGTACTCCAACAACATGAAAAAACAATGGCAGTCCAATGATGTCTTCCACGCTTACTACACTCAGTTGAAGAATTCCATTCAATCTACACCGTGCATTACACCCAACACGCTTCATAGGTTTAGACCTTTGATGAAATTCAACGCAGATCATCACTTCACCTACATCATAGCGCATGCAGATGAGAACAAACAACAACTCTAGTCATATTACAAGCTGATAGAAGATGACTTGGAGGAGATTACCAAGGAATGGTCGACAGATCTCCTTGTTGCAGCAGACCCAACAGAGATGTCCGACGTAGATAACCTTGAAGCTATGCCAAATACACCAGGACCGTGCAAGACCAAGAAGGATGTGGAAGTCCAAGATATCCACAGCATATCCATGAAGACTGCTTCTCTCTCACCTACGAAGGGAGGTAATGATGAAGAACTAGGGGGCACATAAGTGGAACAGAGCAAAGGCGAGGTTACTCCACCTAGGGACGAGGAAGATCCCTCCAAGAAAAGAAAGATTACCCCACCAAAGCCCTCATCCAGAAAGAAAACAAAGGCCTCCCGGACCACGCTTAAAAATACCCTTACCCCAGATGATTTTGACTTCTTAATTGCCGCACTGAATGATGCTTCACTAGAGCTAGCGGAAAAGCAAGAAGCAAAGCAGGAGGAGCTATTCCGCCGGAGCATGTGTGAATTCAAAGAAGTGCAACAGGCACTCCAGTCCATCCAAGAAGTTTCTATGGCACCATTGACAATGGAAATATCAGGAACAAGCGATGAGACCACACAGTTATGCTAGATCGTCGAGAAAGTAGAAGCTCGCCTTCGACGAGCTCAAAAAGACATAGTGCAAGCCACCCAGGCTTTGGCACAAGAACATAACACACATGGAGAACAACAGAGGAAGGTAGAACAGGAGCAGCTTGCCTTACAAGCGAAGTGGGAGGAGGAAAAAACATAGTTATAGCATAGCAAGGACCAGTTGGTAGTAGAGCAACTTGAAGTACATGAGAGAGTTCAAAAATCACTATGCTCTTTGACGATCATAGAAGTAAAGATGAAAGATTGTCTCCCACAACAGGTGACCCAACTGGAAGAAGTAATCCAACAAATTCAACAGTGCATCACAGATCTGGCGCTCCACACTGTGCCTGAGACATCCCAAGAGATAAGAGATCTAAGAGAGGCCACTGCTCAAAGCACAGTTGCCCGATTAAAAACTTTGGCTTCAAAATGTAGGCATCTAAGAACTAGAAGTGTCCAGACTTACGAAATCCTCGCAGAGAATCCAGAATTGCAGACATTGGAGGTGTAGCTCCATGAAGCAAAGTAGCGTGCAGATGTGCTACAAGCACATCTGAAGTCCATGACCCTAGTCGAAAGAATGAAGAGGTTCGCAGAACAATGCACAACCCAAAAACAAGTACACACACTGCAAAGTAAAGTAATGGAAGTCTCTCAAAGACTGCAACCACTCCAAGAGAAGGCATGCCAACTGTTCACTGAACTTGAAAGCCAAGAAGTTGAACTCGAACAGGGTGTCATCAATGCAGAACAACACCTGGAAGGACCTCTGAATGACACAGTAATCCAAGAATTTACTGAACAAGAGGTTGTCACACTGTAGTAGGTTGAAGCAACTCGACGCATTCTAAGCGGAATTGGTCAGATATGAGTGACTCAGGACAAGTCACAGGTGTGTGTTGGGGGCCTGTTGGCCCTTGACCAAATTTTGAAGAATACTTGGTCATATTTGACCAATTTTGGGACTACGACAACTTGCCAAGGAAGGAGCGCAATGCGAAGCGGAAAGTAAGGAAGCAAGACCTATTTTTGGGTCCATTTTAGGGTTTTGGGTTGATTTAATGGGAAAGGGATGTCGGCCCATGGGTTTACCCATGTTTAGGCCCATTTTATAACCTATAAATAGGCAATGTAAATAGGGGAGAAGTAGTATGATAGTAATGTAGTACATCTATGTGATGTATAACTGAGAGCTTAGTGCTAGTAATTGGATATGTATGATCGGATGTATCTTAGAGTGTTCTGTGCCTGAGGTCGGAAAGCTAAGTGAAGTTTGGTGTAGTAATGTGCTGAAGAGAAAGGAAGAAGGATCTAGCGAGCTGCGTAGATCTTCTGTCCTATGTGAAGTAAGGGTCATTGAAGCTCTGTGCTGTAACTGCTTGACCAAGATCATATAAAGAAGACTTTGTGGACGTAGCCCTAGGTTGTGGGTGAACCACGATAATTGTGTGTATAGTGCTTTGTGCTTCGCTCTAATGTGTTTATCTCTTTCTTGGCTAAGTGCTTGATGTGATTAAGTAGATCTAGTTATGCTATGTGCTGATGATATATGAATCAACGTTAGATCTGATATATAAGATGCTTAGTGCTTGATCTGTTGAATCTAACCTATATTTATGTGGCTAAGTACTGAATCGTCCTTAGTATAAGTATTCACTGCAATGCTCTGTTCTTTCTGCGAAGTGTATTAATGAATGTATGTTAAGGAATAACTGATGCTAAGTGTGCTGTAAGCAAGATAATCATAGATCTATGTCCCAGCTAAGGTTGTAGACATCTGAGTCTTGCAACCACCCTTGCCTCTACTTCAGGTGAGACTTCATCTGCTTCGCAGGTGTTGCCGAAAGGGTCGGTAGTTAGGGTTTTTTTGGTGCGCTCTTGAGCGTTGAACCCTGGGTCTGCTCCTGTGCCAACAATATCCTATGGTTGGGTGGAGAGGCATTCACCCTGAGTCAATTGGTTGGTTGAAAATATCATTGAACATATAAGTATTTCTTTAAGTTCCCATTGAATGTTTACTAGTAGTTGTAAATTGCATTTTTTTCTTAATAATAGTCTGAGTATGATGAATAAAATTTAAACCTGAGTTAAAATGGAGTAATTTAATATCCTCTTAAAGGGTTAATGAATTAACTGTGATAATCGTGTATGGGAGGCCAATGAAGGTTGATAACCCTGTGTTTTCCCTAGTCTTGAAATGGAAATATTGCAGGATATAAAACCTTCATTTTGGGGTTCTTGGTAGAGTGTTTCCTACATGTCGGGAAGTGGGTTAAAATTATGAGGAAGTAGAGTTAAAATTATTGCAGGAGGGCATTGGGGAATACTGTAGATCTAGTAGGTCCAAAAATAACCCTTAGCCTAGTTGAAATCCTTGTTTAAAGCTAGAGAAAATGTTATGTGTCAATATGGTAGGGAGAACCGATCTCAACCATTCGTCGGAGATCCAGGATTAAGAGAAATCCTATTGGAAGGTGGAGATTTCGGGAGGACCCAAAGGATGAGACCATAGTGAACTCCTGATGGGAAAGTTTCAAAGTTTTCCAAAGATGAACTGACAACAACTATCAATTCCTCTCATACTAGTAGGATAATGAAATCCATAGATTGACTTAACATAGATTAATTAAAAAAATGACATGGGTTGGTATCATGGAAACACTCTTTATTCCCATTAACAAGCTTCTACTCAAGGAATATAGCCTTTGATGACTTAGAAACCAACCATGGAAACCATGGTGTGTTATTGTGGCTTCCTTGGTGTTAGTCCTTAACCTTGTTTTTGACTGATTGGGTGTCCCTAGTCCCTATCCTACCCATTTTCCATGATTTTTTGTTAAACTTTGTTTTTCCCTTCTTGGCTTGAAAGCTTATTTTCAATCTTTTTATGCACATTTTAAATGTTTTTAAGTTTTCAAATATTAGGATATTATATGAAATATTTCTATCACATCACTTGTCCTTTCCTAGTTTAAATTTTCAAATTTTGTCAAAGTGGAAAGGGCGCTACAAGAATAACGATATTCTTGCAGTGCCAGGAGTAATGATAGTTCTACATGCGCCACCTTACCCAGATTGTTTTCTAACGTTCAAAATTATTACCAGAGGATCTACATATCTCTATATGATCTATTTCAGGCTGTAATTCTCATGATGATAGCTAACTCAGAGGATCGGGCTGTACTCACCACCTTGACATCAAATCAACACACCCGATGATTATTCCATATGAATGAAATCGTAATATGCCTATTTTAGTATCTCTATCATTATACACATGCTTTGCAGGTAAACATATAACTCTCAGATTTCAATAGCCCTTGAAAGTTGGTGATCAAACCCTCGACATTCTCAGAAATTTTTTGCAGGATTGTATCAGTGTTATGGCGCCCAAAAAGAGTGGTCAGATAACCAGGTTGGAGCCAGAAGGGACAAAATTGCTCGAAGCCTTTCCTCAGATGGCACAAAAGTTTAAGTATGCAGGTTGGTTTGACTTCTTCTTGACATTCCAGGGTCATGACGAGCATATTTCTATGACATTTGCACATAATTTCTATGGTTTCGAATATGTAGTTGGTAAAATCCTCATGCACATGAAAAAACATTCTATAGCTAAAGCTTGTAGGTTACCAGTATATGGGGAAAGATAGTGGAAGAAAGAAAATGTAGTTATGGAGTTTTAAAATCATTTTTTAATTCCAAAAAAGAAAAACCCCGATTGGAGCCAAGGTATCCCACACAGCTGGGTGAGGAAATAATGACATACTACTTTGTTGATTATTCACAGGCACATTACTTATGAAGGCAGATTTTCTTTGGTTCATATTTATCATATTAGACTGTTAATCCATGCAAATGGTCATTACCCTCTTAACCTACCTTATTTATTATTAAAAATCTTATCTAAGATGTCTAAGAAGATTCAGTCACATCCTGCAACAACAAAGAACATTCTTTTTCATCAAGGGTTGATCAAAACGTTGGTAGTATTTTCCTTAAATGAAGATCATAGGTCTTGGGATTGGTTAATCCAGTCATTAAAACATAATCCACAGGAAACTAAGTCCAAATTCCAGCTAAACAGAAGAAACAACCTACAGGAAAAAAGGTTGCAAAAGGTAAGAAACAAAGTAAGAAGAAGGCACCTTGTATCTAAATACCCTAGAAGAAATTCTACTAGGGATGCCAACAATTTCAGGCTAAATTCAAAGGCTATGTTTCATCCTTCTATAAAGAAGGAAAACCTTATTATCATAGAATACAATTCAGAAGATACTAAGAAAGAGATAAAAAAACAGGCCTTGGCATCTTCTTTACACATGTCAGAGGAAGAATCTAAAGAACAGAGGAAAAAACGTGAAAAGGGAAAACATATTGCACAGTATTCAAAGATACATGTAACCAGGAAAAATACAAAGTCAGCTTTAGTCACTGAATCTACATTCAAAGGCACACATGCAATTAATGATGAAAAAAATGATCTTTTTCTAGAGATAGACCAGCTACAAGATATTCCGGAAACCAAAGACTCAGAAATCACTAAAGAAGAGGATCTTAGCACTAGGTTGTCCTCAAAGTATGAAATTAAACTAAGGAAACCCCAAGCTTCCATAGACTTGAACCTACCTACCCCAGTAGAAGAATATTCAGAATTCAAGGAGGAATCAAGGAAAGAAAAGGACTGGGTAAAAGAGCTACAGGGTATTATTAAGAAATTGAAGAAAGAAAAGTCATTTGTAGAGCAATGGAATGCTAAACGACAGGAAAAGATACAAGAATTCAAAAGGAAGAGGAAAGAGCAGAAGGCCTTGCTAAAGGAGGTAAGAGAATCCAATATAAGATTGTATTGAAATAATGTGGTGTTAACAACTAAGCTCAAATAGAGGGACACTAGAGCTTCTACAGTTATCATACCATGACATTCCAAGGAAAGTCTACCTCAGTTTTTGATTACTCAATGCTATTACCAAGATAGTAAAGATGAGCATTTCGGTTCTTAGTACTTTGTTCAAATATAACTTTTTGGTATCTCAGATGAACCATCTCAACAACATAGTATTCCTCCTTTTGTGGGATTTGCAAATCTCTATCAAGTTGTCACCTAATCTATATTCAGATTGGTTGTTAAGCATACTACACTATAGGAATTAGAAGTGCTCGTATGAGATTTTATCTCCTAGGAAATAGTCAATTGATATGATCCTATTGCAAAACTATATTCTAAAAAATAGGATCTACAGGGGTAATCTGTGTGCTTGAAAATGACATTGTAAATATTGTACGAGGGTCGATTAGTTGGGCATTCAAGGGCCTTTTTTGTAAAGAATCAATTGTAAGAAAATACTATATTTCATATTGGCACTAAATGTGAAAGACATGTTGATGGTCAGATCTTCTTTTCATATCTTTATCTGTTTCTTTTCTTACTTGAATACATTTATTCTGTTGCAATGCATATGATTTCTTGATTGTGAGTGACATAGTGAAAATTTTATTGTTTTTGTTCATAATTAAGATTGTTTTCAAGTACA
>CBVK0100211273.1:13335-27089 GCA_900067695.1 Picea abies | reverse complement strand
AAAAATAAAAAAAAAAATAAAAAAAAATAAAAAAAAATAAATAAAATATTAAATGAAGTCAAATCAGGCACACATGAAGCCCACATGCCCGCTTTCTAGAAACTAACCTTACGCCTGTCTCCCCTAACCCAAAACACATCCTTTGCCTCCGTGTCCTTACTCTGCCGCCTCTCGCCTCTTTCCTTGGCTCTTGGCTTCGTCAGGGTTGATGCTCTTGCACAGCTCCTTCCCGCTTTCTCAAGAGAGGTCTGGTTCCAGGAGCCGAGCACAAGCCCTAGCGGGTCTTCGCGGATACCCTTTTGAACTCGAGAAGCGTTTGAGTGTCCTTGGATGGCTGCGAAGAAGAAGAAGAAGCCAACTGGCTGCCACCGAGGTCCAAGAGAAATATCACCGTAACCAGTGTAATAAGCGGGGCTGTTGCATTCTTCTTTCATATTCGTCTAAAGCTAATTGATAGACAATTCAAGAATTTTCTATCACCACATAGTAATGCAGAACGTTCATGAAGCAGATATTCCTGTCGAAGATGGCGGGCTAATATTTCTGTCTAAGATGGAGGGATTTGTTGACAGCCTCGTTTCCCAAAGCCTGCCAGCTAATTTTTTTTTAAGAAACTCAATGGGAACAGGATCGAAGCCTTTAAATTTCTCTGCTATCCGAGAACCAGCAGCCAGCACGAAGGGATAGGAGCATGGGCGCATCTGGATAGCCGCTCGATCATGCTGGTGTGGCAAGACGAGAGTGCAGGGTACCAAGTTCTTAATGATGACAAATGGGTCGAAATCAAGCCTACCAAGGGCGCCCTGGTCATCAATATCGGCAATATTCTTCAGGTATGGAGCAACAACAGATTCAGGAGTGTTGTGCATCGAGTTGTGAATCGTAAAGAGAGAATAGCTTTGCCTATTTAATGAAATAGATATTATTGGAGCAATTATTGCACAGGTTGTGAAAGATATGGTGGAGGTAGATGGTTTTCACAACATGTACGACAGCAAGTTGAAACTGCAGTTGCTGTATCAGGTTATGGCTTCTCATTTTCTGGACGAGAAGCAACCATCTCCAGATCCTTCGCATTTGTCTGCTGCTGTTTCCATTATTCGGAGGCATGAGCTGTTGTCGGAAGCTGCCGTCGATGCTTGGAACGAACGTGTTTTCCCTCGGAGGTCGTGGATACTTGCAATCAGCTCATCGACCGTGCAATGAATCTCTCCATTTCTAGTGTTTACAGAGTCTCTTTCGGATTTTTCTTTTTGAAGTTCTGTGTTTCTGCAACTGGAATTGAACCCTGGTTGGTTGTTCGTTTGATTTAGGGGGGACTTTGTATTTTTTTGTTTTGCTGTCTAAATTTAGTGACATAAATCTTCTTATTTATATGTTTATTTATTTATTTATTTATTTTTTTTATTTTTTATTTTTTATTTTTATCTTGGGTTTTGGATAAAAATATTGTTTGATTGTGGTTTAGTACTAGTGGGATTCTGACCCAGGTTCGAGTCCCACTGATAAATGGCTGCGTTAGAGCAGAAAAGAGACTCTGCTGATGTATACATAACGAGTTTACAAAGGGCGTTTCAGGTTTTTGAAAAAATTCTTTGTTGACGTGAATTCTGATATATAAAGGGGATGGCGTTTTAGATTAGGTATACTAGTAGTTGATTTTGTTGAGGGTTGTTTAGATCTACAGTTAGTTGCATTTGATGAAGGGCGATTGGGGTTCTTGATGCATAACGCATATGCGTCGGTTTTTAGTAGGGTTTGTGTGTGTTTGTACATTATATTTTGAGGGTAAAAAGAAGGGCTTGGCCATTGTAAGCCTTTCGGCATTCCCCAGATTCTGCGATGATTTATGTTTACGATCTCTTATATTCAGGGGCAATAGCTACGTTTTATCATGAGAAACAATTTTTTTTTTTTCAATTAGGTATCGTGGACAGGTATTGAGGTTGATTCGGAGTGGCTAGGAGGCCTGAATCAAAGTGTGGCTTGAGGGCGGTGCCGGAGATTGAAATCCACACTTGAAACATTATTATTTTTTTTTTTAAAGGAAAGATATATATTACAAGATAAATAAAAGTGATATTTGAAATTTTTTTTGTTTCATTTTCAGGTTTTGCCTGTATTTATAATAATTTGAGATTTAGATCCTGTAACAACCCTAGTAGTTAAAATTCTTATTGCATTTATTTCTTTATTAAGGTTTCTACGTTTTGTTTGCAGGAGTTAGGGCTTGGAGTTTTGGGAACTTGGCCCATAGGCTCTAGTGTTTCAACTACGGATCTGATACCAAATGTAATAGCTGGATTTAATTTTACATCAATTTATTTTGATAAACTAAGACAAAAATTTCATAACACAGTAATTTTATAACAGTAACTTCCGTAACTCAAATTTTACTATGAATAAATTTTTTTTTTCTAACATAATACAACAATGCATAAATTTTAGAGAAATACCTTAAGTCTGATGCTAATAATCCTTCCTATTGTCCGCAGCTTGCTTCCTTCCCGCTTCTTTAGAACACTACCCAAAACCGTCCTCCCTGCCGACTAGTTAGCTCCCTAGCCCCAGGATATCAACGGATATCCTGGCCCTCCGTGCCCAAAACCCCCAGCAACTCCAGTCCACTGTGTCAATGCCACTCACAAAATTTCACCTCCCTCTCTGCAATACTCAGAGCTCCCCCCAAAATCCATGACCAACTCCCGTAGAATAATCCTCCCGTCAAACTCCTTTCCCTCCTTATCCCTCCTTCACCGACTCTTCCTTTCATTAAATTCCTTATCCCTACATTCATTACCTTATCTTCTTATTTAATGTCTTGTCCCATTTATTTAATGCTTCTTATCCGTTATTTAATGCTTCTTATCCTTTATTTAATGTTTGTTATCCCACTCATATACGTAAGTTTTAATAAATTAAATTATCAACACTATTAATTCTTTACTCACATAATTAAAGAGTTGATTAATAATTAAATAACCATTGACAATTATGAACAATTAATTAATGATAATTAATTTAGTTAATATTATATAAGAAACAATTTTTAGGATTATATTATTAAATTAATTATAATTAATAATCAAGGGTCGTTACAATAGCAGACTGAGGGTTCTGTGTCGCAACAAATGGGTTCGTACCTAGGGCATAAAGAGTGACAGTTATAGGATAATGCAAAAAATGCATAACAGAGTGGATACCTATCCTATATGTTGGGTAATGAACATACGTGCCCAAGGTGACAAATGGTCAACAAAGTACTGAAAACTGCAAGAATCCCAAGTTAAAACTGGAAAAACCAACTCGATCCACGTTTGTATTATTCCATTAGGTGCCAAAAATGGTTTAAACTATAGAAAGTGGGTAAAAATGATTTATAAATAGTAATAAAATCAGAAATTACTATACCATTTTGAATTTTTACCCAACTAGTGCAAATTGGACAAAAATTCCTCCAAGATTCAAGTGACGATTGCGGGAGCATCCGACAACGAAATCACTATTCGTCTGGATCAAGTAATTCTTGATCTCTTCCTCTTCAATTTCAATGGATTACATTTTTGAATTAGGTTTTATGTTTTTAGTTATTTAAAGCGCAAAGCGTAGATTTCAGTGTACACGGGCTGCCCGTGATTAGGTCATGTATATTGAGCCCTACACACTCATGTATCAACTACAGGGGGCGTATATTGAGCCCTACATGCAACTATGTGCAAAGGAAGCCACACACATGCACGTAAATGACCAAAATGAAGGGTTATAACTCAAAATTGTGTTTTTCTTTGACAATATGGTGCTTGAATGGCAAGAAAGGGAACATGAGGAGGTTGATGTCACTGTAGATCGAGATCCGGGGGCCTGAATGGCCTTAAAGCGATGTGGTTTGTATAAGTTTCTTGTGCTTAAAGGAATGAGAGCCCAAGTGAGGTTGATGGAGATGTTGGTGGGTTACTGGGACCCTGATAGTGAGAGATTCAATCTTGATGGACAACCATTGAGAATTGAGGTAGAGGACATTTACTTTCTGAATGGTTTATCACGCCCAGGGGAGGTTGTGAACCTCAATTCGCGAGGAGCAGGTAGTGGGATGAAGATAGAAGAATATATCGATGCCTATTGTGTAGCGGGGACTCCTAAGTTAGGGACTCAAGTACCTATCCGGGCAATAAACAACCTCAGTTTGAAGATCATTGTCCTAGTTTTGACCAGGATCATAGGTTCAACCTCATTGCACCAGGCATCGAGGCCACTCATATTTTATGAAGTGCAGTGTGTGAGACCCATAGTGTATGACTGGTGCACCTCACTTCTGGCCAATATGAAGAGCCAGTTGGCAGAGTGTAAATAGGGGGGTAAAAGGAATTTCGGGTTTGCCTCCATCTTGTGCAGTTTCTTTTTCGAGCGGGTTCCAGGTTTGGGACCTAGAGTGGAGATTCTTCCATGGGGACCTCTCGATCCAGCCATGGCACGGTGCACTGAGGTGATGAGGCGACAGGAAGGAGGTAGGGTTCCAACACCCTACAACGAGGACTTCTTCTATTGGTGATGACGATAGGTCATCGCTCTAAATGAATATCCTTATGAGGGGATCGAATTCAGAGGAGATCCAAACATGCCACTTCCACCAGGGTCTGCCTATGGTGACATAGGTATGTCAAAAAGTTTTTACATATTTCATTTTTTTGTATTTTTGTATAATTGGGACAAAAATATTTTTGGATGGTGCTTAAGTATTGACTAGACATTTGTGTGTCACAGACATGGGTCCACGATGGATAGAGGGTTTCCCTCGTCATCGACGGAGGAACCGAGAAGATGAAGTGGTGGGAGGAGAAGCCAAGAGGGTGGTACAAAACGTGTAGGGAAACCTGTCATGTCTGACTCACAGGATACCCATGGTCCAGGTAGAGGATCTACTTGAGGTGATGCATCGACATGTGGTTGGTGTACCCAGGGCATGGGTACAACTCTTTCGGCATCTCGCAAACGTCGTGGTTTGCTACTAGGACACACATATGGTGCCACATGCGTAGATGTCATGGGATATTATGATACCAATTGTATATGTATTGAGGGTGTTAGCCCCATTTTGTACTATAAACACCATATATTTTGAAATATATAAAAAGGGATCTTCGGCTTTACTTATATTTACAATGTGTACATTGGTTAGATGGTTTTCTTTTTAATTATGTGACAAATGCCAATCTAAAACATAGTTAGCATAAGCATCCGATACATGATTAGAACTCCTAGGAATATGATAATATGTAATAAAATCAAATTGTCATTCTAAAAGACGTACTCATAGGAATCATCGGAGTAAAGTAGGATCACACACATGGTAATGACCATTCAACTGATGTACTACTAACTGGGAATTCAGGTGACCTTCTAATGAATGAATTCCATGTGAGATAGCATCACATAAAAGTTCTATAACAAAGCTATATTCAACCACATTATTCATGGATGGCCCTAGGCATACACCTCCTGAAGATACCGGTAGACACTTGGGCGAATAAACCACCCAAGTGGTGGAAGCCAAGTTCCGTGTATGATGACTAGCCCCCTCTGCGAATCCTAAGTAGAATGATGACTCTGTTGACATCTGTCAACCAAGTGAAAACTTGATAAGCAAATTGAAGACGAAAAATGAAAGAGATCTATACACTAAATTACATTAGTATAAAAAGAGTTTCGCTCAAGCGTAGTATCTTTTCAAGTAGAGCCCATTTCTGGGCTCGACCAACTTATTCCCTCCATAATCTTCTAACTCATAGGCCCCTTTTTATAAAACATGCCGCATGATGTAAAGACTGTGCCGCATGGGTTTAAACTTGCCTACCCCCAACAGTTCTTTGGCTTGATCATATAAGAGGGCTAAGTCACCCTCAGCATACAACCAAGGATAGAAAAACTTATCGTACTGGACCTTGACACGTCGTTTGTTCACCTCAATAGCCATAGAGGAGTCTCGACGTTGCTCATCAAGAATCTCTAGGTATACAAGGCATCGCTCGAGATCAGGGGTGTCAAGTAGGAGAGCGATTTCCAACTTAAGATAAGGGATTTCTCATTCAATGGGTAATATCGACTCCACACTGTGTATTAACTGGAAAGGGGAAAATCTGGTGGCAATCTTTACCGAGGTTTGATATGCCTAGAGTGCAGGATATAGCATGATGTGCCAGTCAGATTTACTCTGATTGACAATTTTTTGCAAAATGGTATTGAGAGACTTGTTGATGGCCTCTACTTGCCCATTTTCCTGGGGGTAATAAGGAGAAGAATGACCATGTTTGAACCCTAGCTTGGCTGCTATTTCTTCCATCATCTCATTCTGAAAGTGACTACCATGGTCAGTGACAATCTCACTTGGGATATCAAACCGTGTGATAATCTGATTGAATACGAAGAAGGTTGCAGTCTTCCCATCGGATTTAACTGTAGGCATGGCCTTGACCCACTTAGTAAAGTAGTCTATGACCACGATAATGCATTGATTCCCCCCAACTGAAGTTGGGTTGCAATCAACAAAGTCCACCCCCGACTTGGTGAAGGGATCAACGGTAATGACTGGATGAAGAGGGGCTGGATGAGAGTGCATTTTTTGAGTGAACACCTGGTAGGGGTGACACTTCTTAACCTCTTCAACACAATCCTTAAATATAGTAGGCCAAAAGTAACCGGTTCACAATTTTTTTTGGGTTGTCGTAAACCCAGATAGATCACCACCACAAGCCCCACTATGGCAATCGTTCAGAAAATACTCAACTTCTCTGTGAGTTAAACAATGACACAAGATATCATCTATTCCTCGGTTATACAAAGCGTCATCGACAATAGTATATTTCTTAGCTTGGTACCTTATACGCCGTCGGTCATCTCGTGAGAGATGCTGAGGGAACTTCAAAGTCTGAAGATAGAGCATGATGTATCCATACCAGGGGTCAGATGACGAGACAATAAAAATGTGTTCGTTCGCAAACAAATCAACATGGATAACATCCTCATCTAATCGTGGAAAATTGGATATCATCTCCACAAAGACTAGGGATTTCTTGGATTTTGTGAAAGTGAAATCGAGATCAAACTCCTGTAAAATGACAATCCATTTATTATGTTTCCCCCTTATGATACACTGGGTAAGGACGTAATGAAATGGATTGACATCAACAATCATCGTAGTCTTACAAAGTAATATATAGCGACACAAATGCTGGACTGTGTGAACGACAACCAAAGCTAACTTTTCAACGTGAGTGTAATTGAGTTTAGGACTGAGTAAAGTTAGACTAAGATAGTAAATGACGTGCTCATGGAGATCCTCATCCCCCTGAACTAGAACCATACCAATCGTATCCTCAGACGCAGTGATATAAAGAAAGTAATCTCTACTGTAGTCGGGAGGCTTCAGTAGAGGCACCGACACTAAAGATTTCTTTAAAGCATCGAAGGACTCCTGGGTTCACTCATCCCAGATAAAAGGGGTGTCCTTCTTCAAAAGACGCATGAAACCTTTAGTGATAGTGGCATAGTTCACTATAAACCTACAAATAAAGTTAGATTTCCCTTGTATACCTTGATGTTTTCTAATCGTGCGCAGGGGAGGCAACCGAAGTATTGCCTCAACCTTAAGCAAATCTACCATGATCCCAGTCTCAGAAACTAGAAAACCTAAAAGATGACCAGACTTAATGAAAAATATGCATTTGTGAGGGTTCAAATGGATTCTATAATAACAAAATCTTTCAAAAACAAGCCAGAGGTGAATAATGTGATCCGCTCTCTTATGAGAGTGAGCAACAAGATCTTCAAGGTAAGCTTTGATTAAGTGCTTAAGATCATGAAATGCAAAAGTCATGGCATGTTGAAAGGTTGCTCCAATGTTTTTAAGGTCAAAAGGCATCTTACGTTATGAAAAATCACCCCAAGGACAAATAAATTCTGTCTTGTGTTGATCCTCGGTTTTGATTTGATTATATCATGAAAATCTGTCCATAAAAGAAAATACTTCGCTTCCCGCACACTCGTGAAGAATATGATCGATGAAGGGTGTGGGGAAGTTGTCTTTTAAACAAGCCTTGTTCAGGTCATGGAAATCCATACATACACGGATGGTTCCTTGCTTCTTATCTACAGGAACGAGGTTGGATACCCATTCGGTTAAAGGAGCTGGGTAGATGAAGCCAACATTAAGTTGCTTCTCCACCTTTGCCTTAATAGCAGGGGCCTTTCAAGGATTTACAACTCTAAGATGTTGCTGAACAGGTTTAGCATTTGGATAATTTCTAATCTCATGTTGGAAAATACAAGGGTCTATCTCTGGAATATCTTCATAGGACCAAGCGAATATGTCTCATAATTCCTTGAAGAGTTCGATGTAGATCAAGATTTCTTCTGGCAAACAATCTGCACCGATATTTACATTTTCAACCTTTCCATGGGTACGAGAGATGTCAATCTGGACGGTAGGATAAATACTCACCATGTTTCCTTTGGCATAAATATCATGCGTATCAAGTGGAACTACGATGTGACCGACTATCTCACTCAAAGTAGATCAAAATCTGTCTTGTTCGATTGTTTCAAGCTCTGGGAGAAAATAAGAGTGGTGATGCATATCATACCAAGGTTTGTCGGAACCATTCATGGCTTGGATGATGGCTTCGTCCAAAGGCAAAGTCCCATCAAGGAAATCATGTGAACAAGACAACGAGGTGGCCCACACGGGCCTAGACACGAGATCCTCCTCGTCCGTCAATGAGGGAACGGGATTGGGATTGACAAAAGAGGAAAAAACAACTTGCTACACAATCTTTGCTCCCAATAGTGGCATGGACATCCCAGCATGCGACTAGCCTTCACAAGACAAAGTTGGGGAAGGTAGGGTCCATAGATCATCAAAATAATATGTGTGGAAAGGAATGGACCTCCCAGTCGAGATGGGCCTACTGGACATGGCATAAACTTGATGGTTCGGTGCTGAGAAGTCGAAAGTACCCATAAGGGAATAATACATTCCGACACCGATATTCTTAGCTGTCGGCTGAGAATTGTCGATCACGGGGATCGACTGTCCAAGAGATGCATTAGGACTAGAGCATGCAAAGGATAACTGATCGATCGTCATGATCTTCCCCTGATGAGGAAAACAAAGAATACAGAAGATGAAAAATACGATGACGATCATAGCATAAGTCCAATTGCGACCTAGTAATAGCTTATAATCAAAAGGAGCATCAACCACCTCTACTGTCTTCCCACATAACTAGAGCAGAAAGGCGGGGAGAATCCCATGAAGGCGGAAGGAATGACCATCAAAAGTAGTCAACATGTTTGATGACTTGTAAAGAATCGAAGAACAAAGAGATTTCCAACAGGCTAGGGACATCACACACGTAGTAATGCCTTCATCAATAACCACACGTTTGATGGTATAATTGGAATACTCCACATGGATTTGGAAAGCCACATGGTAAGGCAAGTGAGGCTTAACATCTGTGACGTCAAAATTGATAAACTTTGAGCCACTGGGTTCTAGAGCTCCTAGAGTAGAGAGTAAGGAATTCCTTTGTGGAGGACACGTCTGGAGTACCTCCAAAGTCGACATCGCACAAGGGGTTTGACCTAGGTCCTCAACAATAGAGTAGTTATGGGTGGATATAACATTTGGATTATGGGTAGAGCGCTTGAATACTCCTTTCAGAATAAGAGGCAGTGGCTCTAGTTTTTCAATTTGTGAAGTCGTCTTCGGAGGAGGAGGAGATTCTAGACCAGAATTAGTTTTTTTAGAACTATAGTCTCGAGATTGAGTGGCCACATCTATTTTCACATCAACCATATCGATACATAAATGGTCGCCATCTTGCGACTGCTAGTTTTGACCTCCATCAACCGCATTTTTGACGTTTGAGGAGCTCGAAGCTAAGTGATGATTATGTGGGAATGGATTCGTTAGCACGGAGGGTGATTGAGCTGATAGCCTCATAACTTTTGCAAGTTTGGGGCACAAATGGGTAAGGTGATCATCTGTGCAAAGATTACAGGGAAACTTCACCTTACGTTTTTCTCGTTTTCCCTCCAGCATTATTACCCGCCTTTTCATTATTATTATTGTCCTTGGATTTATTACCATTTTCCCCACCCTTACGATTATTACGTCCTTTCTTTTTATTCCCTCCTAGTTGTTAGCTACCATTTGGGTTGTTCAATGATTGCACTAAGTGTACATCCACTGACTGAATGGGGTTGGAAGACACAGACGAGGTTGTTCCTCTTGCAGACTGGTTTAATACAACTCTTTCAACTAGTTTTCCATCAAGTCTGCGGACTTTACATTGTCGAAACCTATAATGCCATCAGCATGAGGTCCGGGATTTTGCCTAGGGTCGTAAGTAGACCATGGTGCATCGGGAAGGAGGTGGTATAACATCCCAGATTGAGCATATATCAAATCTAACTGCTGGGTTCTAAAGATAGATTCTTCCTCGGTGGTAACCCCAGAAGTAGCAACGTCCTTCAAGATAAGAGCATGCAAATACTTAAGAAACCATTACAAAAGAAAGGCTGGGGGTATAGGGGTCTTAATCAACCTCTTTCTTCTACGACACTCCTGGATATGGTCCGAGATATGAGTGGCGATATCATGGCATAAAGTAGTCAACAATTCTAAACCAACATCATAACGAATGGGCAACTAGAAGTGGTTAAGAAATACCATCACCAACTGACTAAAAGTCTCATATGACCCCCTTGGTAGCTCAATATACCATTTCGAAGCAACTCCAATAAGGGTGCGTTGAAATAATCTCAAATGAATAGAATTGTCATTAAAGGAGTTTGATGAGCACCAGAGGTGAAAGGTAGTGACGTAATCACCATGATCCTCTCCATTCTTACCCTCAAACTTTGGGATGTCCGAAGGAAGTTTGGTGGGGACCGGGGGCCATGTAGGATCGTGACTCACAGGTTCATTCATTAACTTAGACAAATCTGGCAGATTAAGCATGGCTAGAAAAGGGAGTCGGGGTTGTGACATCTGGCCCCAACCTCTCGGGAAAGATTGTTCTTGTGGATTCAAAGGCCATTTTGTGTTCTGGTAAACACCATGGCCCTGTATGACATTATAAGGCCCTCCTCCAAGATGATTCATATAAGGTTGGTTGGGCATCATTCCAGCTGGAATGTTCTGTTGAGGGTTATAGAAACTAGCCCCAGCCGGATTAGATCTAGGTTGGGGGTTGCCCAAAGTGTGAAAATGACCTCCCCTAGGTTGGAAACTGGAGGATAGAGGTGGATTCATCATGCCAAATGTATTGGTCGGAATCTGCACCAAGGAGGTGGGATTGTAGGACAAAACTTGAGCCGAAGCTTGTCCATTAGGTTGACTATTCCACCCAAACGTAGGAGGATTGGACCCAGGGTTAAAAGCATGCATACCTCCCATATTAGGAGTCATTTGTTATATTTGAGATCCTCCAAATGAAAAAGGAGTGTAAGGAGGTGTACTGCCCCCAATTCCAATGCTAGAGTTAGGGCCAGCAGCTGGGATGGAGTTCAAAAACTACGAGGTGAAGTTAGGCATACCATAAGAAAATGGACTAGAAGCCATAGGGATGGATCGAACATTGTATCACGGTGAGTGGCCAAGAGACCCAAATGGGTTCGAGGCGGTAACATGAGAATTAACTATAGGTCGAGGCATAATAATGATAGGTGCCTCCGGTACCACAACCATGGAGGTTGAATGAGTCGAAGGGGTGCCATTAACTATAGTGGGTATGGGAGTTAAAGGGCTCCCATACTTCTGAAGACCAGGTTCAGTACTCATCCTTGTAGAATCACAAGTCTAAACGATGGATGTATGTGTACCACGTATAATGACTCTACACCTTTTAGAAGGAAAGGACACAAAATCTGGTGGTAACTGTAACAATCGACAGGACCGATGAGGCGGCTGGTCCGACTCCACGATGACTTAAGAATCTAAAGATAAAAATATATCCTAAGGCCAACTAGTAAGAAACGAGCACACCAAAAGTCAAATGACCAATATGCATGCAAACAAGATAAAGTGGCTGAGTGGCCTCCTTCCCTAAAGAAGGTACGTCTCATCCAAGAGGGACTTGAGACTCCTTGCTAAATATCAGAGGTAACATAATCAGTTATAGGGGCCCTCGTGAGCTTAACAACCAATCAGTCAGATCCCCTCGGAGAGGTAATATTCCATAAAGGTTGTGTGCTGTCCGACCCCTATCTTACCCAGGGTACTAGCAGAATAAGCCCTGCAAGTAACCTATGAGATACCTAAGTCAAGCAACTAATAAACCACTATATAACCGATGCACATGCGAGCAGTCATAAGTCCGGATCATCGTATGGGCAGGGTATAAAATCCTGAAAACTTGAAAGCATCGCCTCTCACGAAGGTATGGGCACTAGCAAGATCCCCAAATACGAAAAAATCCACAGAAATATCTCTGACGCTAGGCGAGTATCTGGGGGATATCCCTTCAACTAAATTCACACGACCTCATGATTAACTCCGGTGTGAGTGGATCCTCTTGATCTTACCAATTATACAATAAACTTCTCAAATCCCTTTCTCAGACACATATGTTGATTTAATTGCCTTGGAGAAGTTTACTCACAAAATCCTATTCCAAGGCACTAAATCCTAGGCTAGTTTGTGCACCCTAGAAAATAAAATCGTTACTAATAAATTTTAAATTATAGCATTGATTTTATGGTCGTTGTTGGAGCTGCCCTTGTTTTTCACCTCGCTCAAACTTTCAATTTTTGATACTTGAGATCTAAAACAACTTTTCTTTTCCTTTCGAAATCATAAAGCTCTGAAATCTTGTCCTGTGAATGGCAATGCTTTTTCATTTTCAAAAGAAAAGATTCATTTTTCGCTAATATGTTTGCCTTTTTGTTTTATTTTCGGATATCGCAAGTCAGACGCTTTGATTTTTGATTTCTCAAGTCCCGAGTCGCGAAACTGCGAACTCGTTTTTCAAATTTTCCACCTAAGGCATTGACTGTGGTAAAACCTTTAACACTTGATTAGGCATCGTCGGTATTTCGCACCTTGGCATTCGTCGAGGACAAGTTTTTTTTCTTATAGCCCCGATAAACGAGAACATGATAGCTTTTGTGAAAACCTTGGTTGATAACTAAAGGTAAAAAACTAACCATGGTTAAACTTGGTTCTCGGCACATCGCCGCTCGGCATTTTCTTTCATAAAGTTAAGGTATCCAAAACTCCGATTCACGAAGTTGCGACATAATTATATCAAGATTAATTAATCACCTAATATAAGATTTCCTTCTCTTAATTCGAGCCTAATTATCGCCGCATCGCGATATCGCAACTCGGCATATAATTCTCCTAAAAATTTGTCTTCGAATTCCCGAGTCACGATATGGTGATTAAGTTAATCATATCATTAAGGATCCGCCAATCACGATTACCATTGATTACATTAAAATCGGCCCTCGCATTATCGCGAGTTAAAGGGTCAAAACGCGAAAACAAAGTTCACGATGCAACGAAAGGCGAGGAAGATTTTTAAGTCGATAAGATTTGTAATACTTTAAAATTAAACGGAATATGTCCCATGCTTCAAGGTTGGCACACTTCACGAGGTATTTATTTATTTACTCTCCATAACCGGAGTACCTGTCAAGCCGCCTAATATTCATGACATTAATGAGAAATTAGGGTAAATCCACGAAGAAAATAA
>CBVK0100211273.1:0-13330 GCA_900067695.1 Picea abies | reverse complement strand
TACGAGATTTCGTTTTATTTTTTAAACATTTCTTATTAACGCATAGAGCTCGACTTTCCCCGAGGATACTCATTTCCGCATGTATACACAGGTTTACTGCAGAAGAGCAAAACAACAATCTTCAGCTATGGCACCAAGGAGAGCGGTGAAAGAAAACGTCGAGGTTGCGGCATAGGGTCTGGACAACGTCTTAGATACTTCACCCCAGACAAGTGGCTCAGTATCCACCTGGTCGTCTATTTCAGATGTCCTGCAATCCGAGTTGGTAAACTGTTCAGAATCTGATGACTATAACTATGATATTGTGAAGGATGACCTGAACACTAAGTACAAGACGATTTTTCAGTCAGGAATGCACCTGGTTGCAACCATACCTCGGTTGCTCCCATACTACGACATGATCTAATGGGCATTGGATCACGTCGACCTGCCTTCCAGAACTATCTTAAATGACCAAAAATCCATGATTGGGACTTCTAGGCCTGAACATATCCAGTCTATGTATATGCTCCCACCAACCTATGAACACACATATGGCAAAGAATTCCTGGCGGATTTCAAAAAGAAGGAAAAAGAAGAATTTGACAAAACCATGCTAGGCTTGATAAAGGATTGGGTGTCTTGTTCCTCGACATTCAGAGTGAATGAAAAGGGTGTGTGTTCGATTTCTTCGTTGGAGCCAAACTATATGTATGTGGCGATGATGACTTGTCGGCTTTTCGGCTGGGAGGATACCGCACATTTTTACGTCCAGTGGGTACCTCTCATCTTTTGGGTAGCAGAAGGTTCCTCATTCAATTGGGCAAAAATGCTCTCCGATAAATTGTGCAACAGGGTCACCGAGTACCGAGACCAGAAGGCAGCCGGGAAACCATATGGATTCTTCATGTCTGCGTATATCATGGATGCGATATGCTCCATGACGCCTTTTCCTTTGATGAATTGGGCTTGGAGTCCAACCCAAGAGAAGACTGTTCATGAGTACCACGATAAGCTATGGGAAAATAACGCGAGCAAGTTTATTTATGAGATTTTTAACTGGGTGATGGTGCCCCTGCACATCGCCATTTTTGGTCTTTTACCACCCCGCATCTCGGATGGCATTGCTGAGAATCTGAGCCGTATCACGGACTGGTATGTGGAAGAGGAATTCTCCTATTTGAGAGTATTTGGAGCTGCTATTCCTCCTCTGGCGCTACCACTATTCATCCCCGACAAGCTAGCTTGTAGCGAAATTGCTCGACAAACAGTAATCGACAGAGTGAGAAAAGAGCTCAAAGCATCATCAAAGAAGGTATGGCCATTTTTCCCTATTTGGCTAAATTCCTATTCCTTATTAGATTTTGGACATGCTAAGGCTGAAGCTGTAGCCATAGAATACTTGAGCTTAGTCTCTATCGAGTACAAGAAGCACGATCCTCAGGGGATCGTAAGCACTCATTTGGGAAATTGTGGATTGAATAGGTTCGAGCCTGAATGTTCACCCTTGGATGATGTTTTCCAAGGGGCGAGGTCCTATTCGGAGGTGAAATTTCGAATCAGATCCTTAGCACCCGAAGACAGGGCCTCAGTTTTAAAATTTCAGGAGCATAGGAAACGATGTCTCCCCATGGTGCTGGGAGGTTTGGGACTTTCCAAGAATAAATAAAAAGAGGCTGAAAGTTATGAGGGGCAAACCTCTAACCCTGAAAAACGTCAGGCAGGGGAGCAGGAGAAGAATCCTGAGCAGGAGAAGAATCCCGAAACAGGGAAAAATCCCGAAAAAGAGAAGAGTCCTGAGCAGGAGAAAAATCTAGGAAAGGAGAAGAGTCCTGAGCGGGAAGAGAATCCTGAAACAGAAAAAGAGATTATTGATCCTCCCAAGGAGCATAGTCCTGAGGTGGTAATAAAAGACACAGACCCACTGAAAACTCAGAATCTGGAGGCAGGGACTAAGACCTCTGATCCCCCGAAAGAGCAAGATCCACTCAGCACACCAGGGAAAACGACGAAGCAAATCAGGGCACCCATCACCTCTGTCACCCCTTTGCAGTCAACGTAAGGAAACATACAGGAAGGATGGATTTTTGGTGAAGAAATGAGGCCTATAAGGGCAGAGGAACTCCCTCCTAATGAATTATTTTTTGACAAAAAGAGGAAAGATGTAGTAAAGCGAGAATTTTACCAAGAGGGAGAGTCCACTGGTAAAAAATTCAAAGTGATGACCGATGGGATGAATAAAAAGAAGAATGAATTTGCCACGGAAATTGCAGGAACGCTAGGAGCGTATGCGACGACAAATCAATTCTCAGTCGAAATGCTAAAGAAGCAGCTGAAAGCAAAAAATCGCCTGATCAAGACTCTTGAGACCAGGGTGGCTTCAGCAGCAGAAAGCGCTAAAAGTCAAGCAAGCGGAGAAATCGAGTTGGCCCAATTGGCCGACAAGAAAGAAATTGAAGTACTCAAGACCAAACTGGAACAAGCAAATTATACGATCCAAGATGGTCGGGTACAATCAGGCAAACAGAGGGATATGATTACATAGCTGCAGACTCAGTTGAAGGTCGCAGAAAGCAAGGCGGTTGACATCAAGATTGTTAAATCTCGAGCGACTGATATTCGGAGCAGGATCTCCTCTGCTCAACAGAGCCTGCTAAACAAAGTAGGAGAGATTCAAGAAGACTGCTTGTTAATACAACGAATCTCTGAGAATCTGATTAACAAAGAAAGGAACGCAGAAGCTGCTCGGGTCTCTTTCCAAGAGGCAGTGATAGCGACCAACAACAGGTTTTCAGGGCCTCCCGGGCTTACCATTGTCGAACAAACTAGGGGTAATATCTTGTTAAAGAGTTGGGAACAGGATATTACTTTAAGAAAAGAGCAGGCTCAAAAAGTGGCAAATTCGTTAGAAGAGACCGTCAATAACATAAATGGTGAGCATTTGGGGATAAAAATTGGAGCTGACACAGAGGCGCTAAGGCATATAAATATAGATCGGATTTCTCTCGACATAAAGGAGGAGAATGAGAGAAGTTCAGTGGAAATCTCCAAGATGGATAGGGTAGACCCAGCTCAAATCTACAAACATTTGATTAAGCCTAGTGAACAACTTGGTGCCCTTGAACTCGTTGATATACAAATAAATGATAAGCTTCCACGGTTGGCCCGAGAGTGTTATCTTGCCAAAGCCCGTTGTCAGGCCGAGCCTTCACAGCTTGTGACCCAGTTTTTGGACTTGTGACCCAGTTTTTGGACAAGTGTATCATGTACACTGAATCCATGCGAGGACAGGCACCTAGCACTTCTTGAAGATAGAATAGGTGAAATGGAGTTGTCTCTTTCCCCCCAGCTGTCAATGCAAAACCTTCACAGCTTGTATTTCATTTTTTGGGACAAATGTATCATATGTATTAAATCTAAGCAAAAACAAGCACCTGGCACCTTTTTGAAAAATGGATAGGGACAGATGGAGTAATTTCGCTCTTCAGAACCGAGAGGCCAATCTTGTATAAATAGATCACAAAAAGAAGAGCACCGAGGGGGGGCGGGACTTTTTGGTACTAACTGTAAGAGAGTTTTTTCATTAAAGGAGTTAATACAAGCAATTTGAAGATTCCCGATTCTATCACAACTGTGTTGCAAGTTTGTTTCGTCATGTTCTTTGTTTCTTTTCATTTTGCTCAACATAATTGACGTGTATCACTGTAATTTAGTACGACCACTACTATGGTGAAAGGTTTGCATCTTTTCTGTAATTGTCTCTTGTCTTTCCTCTGCACCAGCTATCAGTGGGTGTAAGACCAATTTACACTTACAGAATTTTATGTTTATTTACACTAGGTCAATTATGTTTATGTCAATTTCTTCTTCTGTGTATACGTGAGTTTTCCACTGACAGGAACTTCACGTCATCTACAACTAAATGTTTTCCCCCATCTCACGTTATTTTTATAAAAAACAATACAATTACAGGAAAGGGCCTTCAATTTGCATTCTTATTTCGTTTTTTCATGCAAAGGTTTCTCTTTACTTCATCCGAATTGAAACAACAAATAAAATCTCTCTCGTTAAATCATTTCCATATTGATACTGTTCCTCAAATGACTGTCCCTGCAACAACTCAACCTAATATTCCACCTGGATTATCTAACCAAATTCATATCGCTTTAAATCTCTTCGACACAATCCTTAAAACTGCGACCACCTGGGAAGAATTAGAACGTTCATGGGCAGCCATTGAACAAGATATTACTATTCAGGAATAGTGGGAAGCTAGGCAGCGAGAACGTAGAAACCTCCATTAAGTTTCCTATACCGAAGGTTAGTATAATCCTTTATCAACCTTTCATACTTTTGGATGCCTTGACACTATACTTTTGAGCCTTAAGTACAGACTCAGGAACAACATCTTTCTGGTGCCGTTGTCGGGGAACGAAGTTACGAAATCTTTTCCCTCGGAAAACAACAAATTATTTCGTTGATAGTGTTACTCTTTGATAGTGAACATAGAGTGCACACATTTTAAGGCTTTTTAAAAATCTTTCACTTGGCGACTCCACTAACACACAAACTGGTGTCTGGTAGAAGTCATACCAGACAGAACCCGGATGGCAAGCCGATTACGCCTGTTAATAATCCTGAAATTTTTTTAAGAGCGAGAGGCTCGTTTGAGGCAACTGCTTCAATTAATAAACCCAAAAACCCACTTGTAAAGACTAAATTCCCTTCAGAACCTCTTACTTCTTACAACCCTCTGTCTGATACCAAAGATCTGGAAACAGACTACTCAGAATTTAGGAGTGAGCCACATCAAACTTTCCCATCTATAAACAAGGGAAAAAGTCCTTTGAAAAGATCGTTATCTTTTGACATTCCATCCTTTCTTCATCAGAATTTCCCAGTTTCACCTGATTCAAAAAAGTGTGTTACACCCCCATTTTCTACTCCCAAGTCAATGGCAGGCGTCGGAGGGGGAGGTGGAGGACAACCGAATGTTCCTCCTCCCGGAGTATTTGCAAAAGTAGCAGTGAGATATGCTCCCCTGGTTTTACCCGTTCCCCTCCATGATTTACCTGACAACTACATAAAAAATCTTCCTAAGTTCACTGGGGAGGGAGATCTAACCGCAACCGAGCATATAAACTTCTTTGACCAATTCGCAGACATATGCGGTATTGAGCACGAGGACGTATATTCGAGATTACTTGTCCAAACCTTCGAAGGACAGGTCAGAACTTGGTTTCAGAGTCTTCCTGCAGCATCTATTCAGACATATAACGCCTTGGAAGACACTTTCCTCAGGCAATGGGGAGAGCGAAAGGATCACTTATACTACCTTACCGAGTTTGGATCGCTAAAGAAAAAGAACTTAGAAACAGTTATGGAATTTATTTTGAGATTTAACAAACTGTATAATAAAATTCCAGCCGCTGTTAAACCTTCCGAACCCTCAGCCAAAGTAACCTTTGCGGGAGCTTTCGAACCTGATTTTGCATTGCTTTTGCGAGAAAGGAGAGGAGCTACCCTAAATAGAATGCAAGACGATGCTGTTGAAATAGAATCTAATATGATGGCTTCAGGTAAGTTGAAGGCTAAAGCAGAAACAACCAATCGTGATAATAGACGCTATAGGGAACCAACAGGTCCTTCTGGGTCAAATAAATACACTGACGACAGAGTGGATGATATGGCTCGAATAATTAAAGATTTGTCTAACAAAATCTCTAGGATGGAGTTGGATCAAGCTAAAGCTGATTCTTCTAACAAAAGGGACTTCAGGAGAAACCCAAATCCCCAAAATCAACAGAGGCAAATAAAGAATGAAGATCAAAAAATACAAGTTCCACTAAAAAATGAAAATTTTATAGGAGCAAGTGACCTCCAAGATTTCGGAGATTCGGAAGATGAAGTTGCATGTTTCGGTGATGAGTGTTCGCATCCATTTCTGACTAGGGAAGACTATGAGAAATCCTTAAACACTCCTCAACCATCTAATGAAGAAGATGAAGGTGATCATACTGACCTCTGCTTATCTCAACCAGAAACAGAGATGATAGCGGCTGATTTTCAACCTAGATACAATCTGAGGTCAAAAAATAAGCCTACCTCAACTGACCAACCTAAGAAAATCCTGCCAAGGGGTCAACCTCAAGAACCTCCTTTGGAAGATACATTGTTACCCAGCAATAACGTCAAAAAGACAAAGACTAAAGAGTCTGGAGTGAAAAAAGCTGAAACCCAAGCAAAGGAAGCTGGGTCGATAGACAGAGTTACTTCTGCGACTAAGGTCACGAGCAACAAAGCGATCCAGACAAACAAGTTGGAAAAAGAAAACACAGAAGTCTTAACCAAAGAAGCTGACAAGACCAATACATCTTACAATTTTGAAAATGAATTAAATAAAATTAAGATACCGATTCCTTTGGTAGAACTAGCAAAAAACCCCACTTATCGGAAGCAAATTGCCAAAGTGATGGGTGTTTATGAGCCAGAAATTCACTCCGACGTTATCAACCTAGAAGATGACAGACCTAACATCACCTTTGGTCCTCATTTTGAGGGATTCAAAGACAACATCGCTCCTTTCTATATCACCCTGAATATACATGATTAGTTACTACACAACTGCATGTTAGACTCCGGGGCTTCACATAATGTTATGCCCAAAACTATAATGGAGAGGCTGGGCCTCCAGATGACTAGACCCTATGGAGACCTATACTCGTTTGATTCAAGAAAGGTTAAATGTATGGGAATGATAAAAGATCTGGTAGTTACCCTAGCTCAGGTCCCGGTCAAGAGTATCCTGATGGATGTGGTTATTGCAGATATTCCCCCCAAATATGGTATGTTGTTATCCAGATCATGGGGAGCCAAGTTGGGGGTTTGCTACAATTGGACATGTCATATGCCACAATCCCAATTTTCGGTGGTCAGTTTACCCGTTTGTACGGAGAAACAAGATTAGCGTATACTGTCAGTGATCCTCAGAACCCAAATAACTTTCCCATTTACATTGTAGACCAAGATCTGGGGAATTGCATATTGTCTTTTGATGATGGTTTATATGGATGTCCAGAAGAACTAGATGTGAAGCAAGAAGGGCTTAGCCCCTTGACTAAAGAACTATGCAAAAGTGGTATATGGAAAATGTACTTCGATGGAGCTTCATCTTCTGAAGGAGCCGGTGCTGGCATACTTTTGATAGCACTTGAAGGTAAGTTTACCGTTCCTTTCTCATATCGCTTGCAGTGGGACATAGATTACACCAACAACGTATGTGAGTATGAAGCATTAATCTTAGGTTTAGAGGCTGCAAAGAAGATAAACATAAAAAACTTGGAGGTTTACGGTGACGCTGAATTGATAGTAAAACAAGTAAACCGACAATACCTAGCCAAACATCCCAGATTGAGAACATACAGAAATTGCGCTTGGGATCTAATGGAGAATTTTTTCTCATCTATAAAAGTCCATTTTATTCCTCGCACAGAGAATCTGCATGCTGATGCATTGGCTAAGGCAACCTCAACCTTTTCCCCTCCCACAAATGTTAAACTGAAATATCATATTGAAATCAGATATAAACCCTCTATACCAGACAATGTCCGACACTGGCAGGTCTTTGAAGATGACGAACAAATTCAGAAATTTCTTATAGCAATAGGTGAGTTCTCCGAAACCCATCCAAACCAAGAAAACCAAAATGACCCGAGGTGGATCATGCAAGAAGATGAAAATCCTGAAACCTTCCGAGAAAAAATAGCGGATCACCGCATGTTGGTCCTCAAAAATAACCAAATCCAGAAAGGCTTAATTCCTTTGGAAAGACTTTTCGATCAGAACGACATACCTGTGAAGTCTACTTTGCAGCCCCAACCAGAAGAAGTGGAGGATTAACATAGGAACTGAGAAAGATTCCAGGGTGGTAAAGATATCTAAATTTCTCCCTCCTAAGGTAAAGGACCAGTATAGAGACTTACTTAGACAGTATAAAGATGTTTTCGCCTGGTCCTATGATGAGCTTCAAACATACGATACTTCTATAATTGAGCACAAGATACCTTTGAAGCCCAGAGTCAAGCCTTTTAGGCAGAAGCTCGGGCAATTTAACCCCATTTTGTTGCCTGTTATTGAAAAGGAAGTTAAGAAGCTTTTAGACGCAAAAATAATTTTACCTCTAAGATACTCAGACTGGATAGCAAATTTGGTCCCTGTCAGAAAAAAGAATGGAGAAATCAGACTGTGTGTAGATTTCCGGAACTTGAACAGGTCCTCTCTTAAAGATAATTATCCACTTCCTAAAATGGACCACGTCCTAGAAAGGGTAGTTGGGGCAAATCGGATGTCTATGATAGATGGATTTTCTGGGTACAACCAAATAGCCATGAACGAGCAAGATAGAGAAAAAACCGCTTTCACCACGCCATGGGGTACATTCATGTATGATAAAATGCCTTTTGGTTTAATGAATGCAGGGGCTACCTTTCAGCGTGCCATGGACATCGCTTTCGTTGGAGAAAGAGATAAGTTCATAGTAATCTACCTTGACAATTTAATGGTTTTTTCTAAAACCGATGAAGAACATTTGATCCATTTGAAACAGACTTTCGAAAAATACCGCAGGTATGGTCTATCTTTGAACCCAAAGAAATCACATTTCGCCATGCGAGAAGGTAAGCTTCTAGGGCATATCGTATTTAAAAATGGAATCAAGATTGATCCTAAGAGAGTTGAAGCGATACAAACTATCAGTATTCCTAGAAACGTTAAAGAAATTCAAGCTTTCTTGGGTACAATAATTTTTTTTCGAAGGTTTATACCAAATTTCGCTGAGATTGTTAAATTGATCACAGGAATGCTGAAGAAAGATAGCAGAGTAAATTGGACCACCGAGGATAAAGAATCGTTCGAACGTATTAAAAAAGTTATCAGCGCGGCACCTGTGTTAACAAGCCCAGTTTACTTGAAGAATTTCCTCATCTTCTCATTTGCTTCTCAACATACTATCGCCGCGGTGTTACTGCAAAAAGATGATGAAGGTTTTGAGCGCCCGATCACGTTTTTTAGCAAGAGCCTTAGAGACGCCGAACTAAAATATGATATAATGGAAAAACAGGCATACGCAATGGTGAAAGCGCTAAAGGCATTCAGAACTTACGTTCTACATTCAAAAATTATCGCGTATGTACCAACCAGTGCTGTGAAGGATATATTGGTACAGCCAGACAACGATGGAAAACGAGGGCGCTGGCTTGCTAAGATACAGGAATTTGATCTGGAAATCAAACCTACTAAATTGATAAAGGGAAAGGGTCTGGCCAAACTTTTGGCTGAATCGAACCTTAGAGCTCTTGACATCAATTGCCTACAAGGGGAAGGCGAAGACACACATTTGCAAGAGCCGGATGACCAGACATATCCAAACAAGATTGAGGAAAAATTCATGTCATCAAGCTGGTATAAAGATATAGTTTTCTATTTGTTAAACCTGAAATGTCCAGATGGACTAACACCAGCCAAATACAGAACTTTAAAACTCCATGTTGTAAAGTATTGCATCTCAGAGAATCAACTATACTGGAAGGATCCACTTGGGTTCTTACTGGTCTGTCTGGTTGAGTCGGAAACTCCGCGAGTTATAGAAGAATTTCATGAAGGAATCTGTGGAGGGAACCATGCATGGAGAGCCACGGCCTATAAGATCTTGAGGGCCGGGTACTATTGGCCGAAACTATTCTCGGACGTCAATGCCAAAGTATGTGCCTGTTACTCATGTCAAATATTCGCTGGTAAGCAGAAACTCCCTGCATTACCACTCGTTCCAGTCAAAACCGAAGCCCCGTTTCAACAATGGGGATTAGACTTCATAGGGGAAATCAACCCCCATTCCAGTGCTTAGCATAAGTGGATCCTAACAGCCAAAAATTATTTTACAAAGTGGGTGGAAGCAATTCCAACTAAAAGAGCAACAGATTCAGTGGTGATTGATTTCTTGGAAGATAACATTTTGTCGAGATTCGGGTGTCCCCGAAAGATTGTTACCGACAATGCCCAGGCCTTCAAATCCATGGCTATGATCGATTTCTGCCAGAAGTACAATATTGTTATCAGCCATTCCACTGCTTATTACCCTCAGGGAAATGGGCTGGCTGAATCATCAAATAAGAGCCTGGTAAATGTGATAAAAAAGGTACTGAACGAAAACAAGAGATCCTGGCATGTACATTTGAAACACACATTATGGGAAAACCGCATCAGCACTAAAAGATCTATCGACATTTCGCCGTTTCAGATGGTATATGGGACCGAGGCGGTTCTGCCCATAAACTTCGCATTGCCAATGATGAAATTATGGCAGGATCAAAACGAAGAGCCCAATCGTGTGACTAGAAGAATTAACCAACTCATTGAGGTTCAACAGTTTAGAGTGGAGGTCAATGAGAAAGTACAAAAATACCAGGACGATATGAAAGCACTGTTCGACCTTAAGGCGAAGGATAGAGAGTTCCTCCCAGGTGACTTAGTGTTGAGATGGGATGCGAGAAGGGAAGAAGCCGCAAAGCATGGAAAATTTGACCACCTTTGGTATGGACCATTTAGGGTCTCGGCTCCAGAAGGAAAGAATTCCTTTCTTCTGGAAAACATTGATGGAGAGGTTCTAAGCGCCCCTGTCAACGGGCGATATCTAAAGCACTATATGACGTGACGGTGGTTGGGTAGAAAGGAAAATAAAATAAAAAATAAATAAATTGTATATATATATATATATATATATATATATTTGTAAATAAATAAAATTTTATTATGAATTTTGGTACATATTTATGTTTTTGTTTTGACATTTATCTTCAATTTTTGGTTTTTGTTCCTAAATTTTTAGCGCATTTTTCAGTCAGGTTTGTGTTTGTTTTTGCAGGATTCCAGCCTCAAACGAGCCTAGCTTCAGGCGAAATTAACTCGAGAGATAAGGTGCATATCAGTGTTGGAAATAGGGCGACATAAAACAGGTGATACATAAGATAGTTCATAATCCCCAAAGAAATTGAAAAGAGAAGACAGAGGTGAGTTTTCTCAATACTCAGATCATGAAAGGCTGTTTTTAGCAATCTAAAGTAATATTGTTCAAATTGCAATATAAAGGGTTAGATAACAGGATTATTTTTGGCCTTGATCTTCAAACTAAATTTGAGTGAATATGTTAAATCCGAAATGGCCAGTCATAATTTTTGTTCCTAAAAGTATCCGAAAACCCGTCTCAAACTGTTGTGACCTTTTGTATATTGAGCCATTGAATTGCTGTCTTGTTTTCTGTCTATATTTGGGCCTGATTTTAGCAAGTCACTATCTTCCTGAGTCTTTGTATAAGAGTTAAAGTTTTTCATTTTAGACCTTGGGGATTTTGGAACAGATCTTAATAAGAAAGCTGGTCCTCACAACTACTTGATCTTCTGCTAATCTAAGGGACGTTTATAGTGATCCTGACTTTTCTAGGTTTTTCAACAGCGTCAAAAAAATCAAAGCTTGCTTGAACAGGATGTCCCTTAAAGTTTTATTCTTTCTCCCTTGTCTCCCTATGAACTAAAGGTCTTGTGAGGGTCAAAGGAAGGTTGATACCGAGTAATCAAAATAAGTTGACAGACCTTTGATAAAAAATATTTTACAGATCTCAGCCCTGATATAAACTGATTGCTCCCATATTCGTGTTTTAAAGGTAAATATTAAGACAGGTGGTGAAAGGAAATTCAGAAATGATTGCCCCCACCTAGTCTATTAAGACGATGAAAGGAAATTCATAAATGATTGCCCTCGTCTTAGCATTTAAACGCATAAATTTTTTCCGAAGTGGTGAAAAGAAATTTAGTAGAAAAGGGTCAGACAACTTCACCGGGGTACTGAACAGGCTCGCTGGCAGTGAAGCAATGTCTGGGAGATCTGTAAGGCTGTTATACATAAACATCAATCTACTCCGGTAATCAACACTTTCTGAAAACCTGATCATTTCCTCAAATTCAGACGGGACTTCCCTATTTTAGATTATATAATATCATTCTTTTGATGCAAGATGAGAATCATAAGACATGTTGAATATCCTAGGATCGTTACGACTATCTTAAAGTTTTTCCCAAACTTAGTAGCGAGAAAGGGAAAATTGCGAAAGTGACTTCAGCTGTTTTTAGAAAGAGTATCTGAGTTCGAAAAAAAATTTCTGGGGTTCAAAGCGAAATTTCCCTCCCCTTCTATCTTTTTCCTTGAATTTTTTGTTGATATTAGCCTATGACTCCATTTACCCAATTTTGGCACCTGGTCTACTGTTCTTCCCGCCTCGCAGGGAAGCGAGATCCCTAGTTGGAGCCTATGTTGGAGCCGCCCTTGTTTTTCACCTCGCTCAAACTTTCAATTTTTGATACTTGAGATCTAAAACAGATTTTCTTTTCCTTCTGAAATCATAAAGCTCTGAAATCTTGTCCCGTGAATGGAAATGCTTTTTCATTTTCAAAAGAAAAGATTCATTTTTCGCTAATATGTTTGCCTTTTTTTTTTTATTTTCGGATATCGCAAGTCGGATGCTTTGATTTTTGATTTCTCAAGTCCCGAGTCGCGAAACTACGAACTCATTTTTCAAATTTTCCACCTAAGGCATTGACTGTGGTAAAACCTTTAACACTTGATTAGGCATCGTCGGTATTTCGCGCCTCGACATTCGTCGAGGACAAGTTTTTGTTCTTACAACCCTGATAGCCGAGAACGCGATAGCTTTTGTGAAAACCTTGGTTGATAACTAAAGGTAAAAAACTAACCACGGTTAAACTTGGTTCTCGGCACATTGCCGCTCGGCATTTTCTTTCATAAAGTTAAGGTATCCAAAACTCCGATTCACGAAGTTGCGACATAATTATATCAAGATTAATTAATCGCCTAATCTAAGATTTCCTTCTCTTAATTCGAGCCTAATTATCGCCGCATCGTGATATCGCGACTCGGCATATCATTCTCCTAAAAAAATTTCTTCGAATTCCCGAGTCACGATATGGCGATTAAGTTAATCATATCATTAAGGATCCGCCAATCACGATTACCATTGATTACATTAAAATCGGCCCTCGCAGTATCGTGAGTTAAAGGGTCAAAACGTGAAAACAAAGTTCACGATGCAACGAAAGGCGAGGAAGTTTTTCAAGTTGATAAGATTTGTAATACTTTAAAATTAAACGGAATACGTCCTGCGCTTCAAGGTTGGCACACTTCACGAGGTATTTATTTATTTACTCTCCATAACCCGAGTACCTGTCAAGCCACCCAATATTCATGACATTAATGAGAAATTAGGGTAAATCCACGAAGAAAATAA
>CBVK0100211270.1:0-12925 GCA_900067695.1 Picea abies | reverse complement strand
AAGCGAGTAAGATCCAAACCATTCGGATGCCACCTCACCATAGAAGCTTCTCCTTCTAGAAGATTCAAGAAAACGCTCATTTTTCCCACGTGCTGGAATTCTCGCACCCTAGCTATAGAGCAACCTGCGAACACCTCGTACCCTGGCTATAGTGCAACCTGCGAGAATGGGTCATTCTCACACCCTGCCTATATAGCAACCTGCGAACTTCCCTTTTTATAAGGTTTTTACATAGGAAAATGCAACTTCTTTTCTCAGGAGAAGTTCTTCTCCCTTCTCTCTTTAGGAACTCAGGCCACTGTGACCCCTCTGAAGGCAACAGATAGGTTTACATCATTAACGATCATAGGGATGACGAAAATAATGTGTAACATGAGTGCATAGTTCAAATTGGAGCTTATTTTTCCTTATCAAAATTATTGTATAATGTACGGGGATGTACAAGCTCAAAATTAATTTTCCTTATCAAAATTAGTGAATTGGTGATGAATTAATCAACTTGAATACTAGAGTTGGATTTTTGAGAAGGCACGGGGATGTACAAGCTCCTTTTAGGTAGCATAATGATTGTTTTGAAAGGAAAAATATTTATTAATCAAGGTTTATGCTTAATTAAAATTTATAAGAAGTCTAAGTTTTGTAATAAGAATGATTTATGGAAATATTACATACTAGTATGGTGGTGTAAACAAAAAGGAAAAGATATGCAAAAGGATATATGTAGTTTCAACTCCTTTATGTTATTAATGTTGGTTATAATATGAAATTGTCTTGGATTGTTGTGAAACATATGCACAAAATGTACGAAAAGGATAAAAAATAACCTTGAGTGCATGTATTGCTACTCTTTGAAATTAACAACGAGTAAGAGATGTATTAACATTTTCATCAATTTAGTCCCCGAGGTGTAGGATAATCGGTGATAGAGTGTGTTGTTAAGGCGCTCCGTGATGTTAAAGACACCGGTTCGAAACCTGCGGGGACAAAAAATCTAGCCATGTTAAGGGTTGGTGTGGCTCAGGCCGGGTGCGATCCCCGGGTGATTTTGACAGCTTAGATGCCCCTCAGTCACGGTTTCTTAGCCACAGGTTAGTCCCACATGTCACGGACAAACTAACAAAAAAAAAAAACATTTTCATTTATTTGAGCCACATGTTCCATAACAAATCAAAGTACAACTAACACCACTTTTAAAGACCTAGTTAACCAATCATAGTAGGTGCATTCCTAGTGATGATTGAAACTTTGTTGGTGTAGGTCTAATAGATACCAATAAATTCAAAAACAAAGTATAAAACACACAAGAATATCATGGCATGGAAGGACTTTCTCATTACTAATGATAAATCAAATAAAGGTAAGAGCACAAAGGAAAAAGGTAGAGCTTATAATGACATGTAAATGAGGATGATGGGAGACAAACTAGTTCATCAAGATAAGGGGACACAAAAAAAAAGGGCTTTACACACTAATTAATTTTGTCAGCATCCTCATTTGCCATTATAACTAATGCTATAACCATTAACCATTGTTCAAAGTTTCACTAACTCGAAAATTTCCTATATTTAGTATATTTGGGTTAGGTCATGTTAGCTTGTCTTCTTCATCCATCATGTTAATTACATCATTAGGCCAAACCTCGGTGTATGTACATTTGAATTTATTTTCAACTAATGATTATGTAAAAAAAAAATCAGTTTAGATTTATTTTCTTTTCCTATTTTCTAATTTAGGTCATAATATTTGCAAGCTCCTTTAACTACTCCAAGCTCTATGACTCTGTCACCTAACATTATTACTACCTTTGTGTTATTAGAATGCATTTCTTATGAAGTGCAACACCATGGCTTGTGTACTCTAATCCCACATACGTTTGCAAAGAGAGGGATTTCTATGAAAAAGTGTAAAGTGACATAACAAGTTTCATGATATTTAGTCTCAAAAAGAAAAATGAATAATGCATGTGTGACCATTGCCTCAAAGAAAAAATGAATAATGCACGTGTGACATTGATCATAAAATGAGAAGACAATGTAGTTAATTAGTAAATTAAGGAGAAAGTAGTTGAAAGCCCCTCCACCACTACTTTGTTACAAATCACTAACATAATTGATGAATTTTGTTAAGTTGCTTGAAAATGCAATGAACTCTGCAACCGATATTTTGTTACAATTACATTAAAAAATATTGAAGTTGAAAAGGGAACTTATTGATTACACCATAGATGTGCAACAACTAGTTTGAGATGTAGTGGTACAAATAGTGGATGGTAGGTAAAGGGGAGTTGAGAAGTGATGATTTAGCAACATGGTATAATAGAAATTTGCAAGATTACATACATAAGTTTGAAGGTCATGCAACCTAGTGGGTTAGCTCAATTAACTTGAAGTGGTCATTTCAAGCCAGATTGCTAAGAAGTCACATGGGCAACTGTAGGGAAGTCACATTGGGATACTAGCCACTCTTAGAGCTAGTGATCAATTTGACTTCCATTAAGGAATTTTGGGGAAGAAGAGGAAATGCATTGCGAGGAAAATGTTATCAACCTTTAAGTTGTTGATAGCTTTTAAACTGATAATAAACCTCTACATTAACCAAACTTAATTCTACCAAAAAAAAAAAAAAAATAAAAAAAAAAAAAAAAAAAATGAAAAGTCACAATAATTAATTGTCAAAGTTTTGTTAATGATATTATTTGATGTGCAACACAACTTGTCTCAAATAAATATTGACAAATGCACAAAGGATGAACCTTTGGATGCTGAAATCAATATTGCTATTAATAAATGCATGAAGGATGAACCTTTACATACTAAAAATATTTAAAGAAAATTGATTCTTAAAATTATTTATGTTTATTAGAAAATTGGATGAAGGCGATGAGGGAAAATGCAAAAATTCAATAAATAAAAGGTTAAATGAGATACATCTTTTAGTGAATAATGGAAACAATGTTTTATGAATTATATATTACAATGCAAATAAAAGGTTAAATGAGATATGAGATACATCTTTTAGTGAATAATGGAAACAATGTTTTATTAATTATATATTACAATGCAAGACGAACAAACCACATTTTAAATATGTCAAAGAATTTTAAGGTTGTTGGTGAGAAGTTTTATTTTAAGTGGATTGTTTCACGCTTTGAAAAATACATTAATTTGAATACATTATCACAAATTAATGGATTTTCAATTTTATAAATGAAAATAAAAGTAATTTTAATTGGAGAATTTAATCTTAAAAGCATTAATAATATTGAATCCGTAATTTTAAGGGGAGAAATTCCATTAATAATTCATAATCATCTAAATTAATCCTCACAACTTCATAATATATATTATCATCACAATTTATAAATTGTTACAATTTATAATATACAATCATATTAGAATTTATAAATTATTTTTTGTAAAAATAAAAATATGATTAAATTGATTTTTTTTTTTTTTTNNNTTTTTTTTTTTTTTGTATTTAGGGGAATCGATAACTACGACGATATCTGGCTACCGCGTGACACGGGGTCGAATCCCTGCCAGTTGCCTTATAACCCCTAGGGAGAACCACACCGCCCGCAAACTTGGCCTCCAAATAAGACGAGGTTTGAACTTGTGACCTGCTTAACAGCACGAACGCCTTAACATTACGTCCACTGGCTACTAGACCGCACCCCTGCGGGCTTAAATTGATTTTTATTATTACTATATTATGAATTTTCAATTTTCCAAAAATGTGTTGCTCCTTTTATTTCCATTTATTTATACCTTGTTTATAATAACATTGTAAAGTATAACTAATAACGATAAAACTTTCCCATATCGAGTGATCGGGAAGAGACCTCCCATGGGCCGCTATCTGAGGCAGACCACCACACGTCCTTCCCGTATGTTGGCGCATGTTGTTCCCCTCGTACCCTTGTCACTTCTTTCAATGAATAACACAGTTAAATTTGTCGCAAGTGAGGCCTGGATCCTTGTTCCAGGTGGTCATCCTATCCCTGCTACACTCATTATCGTTAGTCTGTACTTCACCATCCACTGAATCATCCCTCTTGTCTGACCTTCCATAATGGACCCCCCCTCTGCATTTACACCACTCATTCGCCCCCCTCGTCGTCATGATGCAGAGGATGCCTGTTTATTCACTCTTTCTCCTTATTTGGCCTGGCTAATATAGAAGGTCTTAGGATTGTAATTCAAACTTTGTTAAAAACATATTAGAAAACACCAACATGTAGGTTATAATCTTGTCAAAAGAGATAACAAACTCTTTAGTTGTGTCCAGTCTTTTCAGTTTAAGAGACAATATTTCGATGTTTTATCAAACAACTTAACGCATTTATGTTGGTTTGGTTTCCCTAGTGGCAAGCTAGGAACAAGCTTGTTGTATACTCTTTCAATGGCAATATAATGATTCTAGATAGTTTACAAAAAAAAATGATAAAACTTTATTAATTAATCTAACTATCAATGATAAATATTTTGTTAATTAATTTTATTAAATTAATGATAAATATTTTGTTAATTAATTTTATTAAGTTAATGAATCCTATAGCTAAATACATATTTTTTCGATAAACTCATAAATAAAATAAAAAAAGGTAAAAGTCAATTGGGTTTAGCTCAAGTGGTTTGTGTTGAGGGGTGTTTCCCCCCACCCAGGTTCAATTTCTGCAAGTGACATGTTGAACTCTTAAATGAGCAAGCTATCGTAATAAAAACTTTGGCTTTCAACAAGATCTGGTTTACCCTAGGTACCATCCTCGAAATGAGGGCACTCTTAAATGAGAAAGCTATCGTAATAAAAGCTTTGTCTTTCTACAAAATCCAGTTTACCTTAGGTAACATCCTCAAAATGAGGGCACTCTTAAATGAGCAAGTTATCGTAATAAAAGCTTTGGCTTTCTACAAAATCTGGTTTACCCTAGGTACCATCCTTGAAATGAGGGGAAGTGCCCGATGGGTTTCCACTTACATTGAAAATCGATTTCAGAAATAAAGTTGTCTTTTTAAGTAAAGTGAATGAAAATTGAAAATCAATTTTAAAAATAAAACTCTCAATTTTAGTAAGTGAAGAAAAGTTGAAAATCAATTTCAAAAATAAAGTTGTTAATCTGTTTTTTTTTAAGATGACAAAACTTATCATAATTTAGTTGTCAAGTAGCAATGATGACAACTATTATTGGCTCCTATCTGTGAATGCGGGTTGACTAGTCATTGTTATTCAAGGAAAACCACACCACTTGAAATAACCTACCAGTGGTTTGTAAGAGAGCAGACTTCCACTCTTGCCAAATACTTGTGATTCTCATGCCATTAACATGTTTCCTTACGAAACCTTAGTGAATTAGAAACACTTTTAGGTGTTACTCCAAGACTAAAAGGCAATTTTAGCCTAGATAGTATCCACAAGAGAGCCAATATCCCTTGTGGACATATCCTATGCTACTTCCAATGGGATCATGTGCTTTCTAGTAACAACTAACCTTAATCACATACACAAAACCAAATAGTGCCTCATGCCCAAAAAAAATTAATCTCATTTTAAATATATGAAAGTTACCATTTTTATTTAGAAAATATATTTAAATTTTATAAAAAAAATATTTAAAAAATCAATTTCAAAAACACTAAAAAAAAAATAATAAAATGTGTAAACTTAAATAGACACAAGAAAAAGAAAAATAATTGCAAAGGAGCTCATCATTGCCTTTGGTATTATGTTATTATGTTTCTATCTTTATGTCATAAAGATAATATATTGTTATAAATAATCCAACCAATTTCAAATGCATTTAGAAAAGATTAATAAAATATATCTTAAAACATTGTTAGGAGTTACCATTTTCTATAGAGCCATTAGTTGATTTTTAATGTTATTTAACATGCTTATAACATAGTTTCATGAGATTAATATTAAATACCTATTCATGTTTCAATGTTCAATTTTTTTTTACAGTGTTTATATGATGAGGAAGAACATTGTGATAGTTCCTCCCGAACTCACCAGAGGAGCTGCGGGATATAAAACGTAGGGAGTAATAGCGGCCACTAGCGCGGAACAACCACCCTCAGTTGATTGGGGTTATCTCAATTTCATCTTTGATATGAGAAATCTCTTAGAAGATCAGGTCTTCCGCATCGCAAGATTGGAGCAGAGGTTTGACATGTTCTTCGCCGCGCACTCTAGAGCCACGCCAAAGAAACAATGCCCGACATGTGCCCGAGCATACGCATTTCCAGCAAGATAAAAAAAAAATAAGCATTGTTAAGATAAGAACAAATTCTCACGAGCTCCATAGTGAAACTGGGCGTTGGTCAATTCCTAAAATGCCATGGGATGAAAGAGTGTGTCACCTTTGTGACACTAAGAATGTTGAAGATGAAAAACACCTTCTCTTAGATTGTCCAACCTATACCCATATTAGATCTCATTTTCAAAATATTTATCACACTATCAATCTTTCTAACCTCTTAACTCAACAAAAGTATGGTGATCTTGGAAAGCTTCTCTTAATATTTTTCGAACACGGAAACAAAATTTTAAAGAATCACAAGTAATCACTTACCCTCTTAAGATTCGATAGACCAATTCAATTTTAGTGGACATTAATCATCATCATTAACAAACAAATTGGAATAAAAAATCCATACTTTATAATTTCCAATTTTCAAAAAATAAAATACTAAAAATAGAATGTGAATATATCAACATATAATTAGAATGAAGAACCTACGTGAAAACATATTCCTTAAATGTATTTAAATTGTAAAATGTGTGAAAACATTTTCCTAGAATGTATTTAAATTGTAAAATGTGTTTATCTAATGATACATGATTTTGAAATAGTGATTCAAAATTTAGAAAGTAATATTTACTAGCTCATTTTATGGTTGTTATGTAAGACATAGCTCATTTTATGGTTGTTATGTAATACATCTCTAGTTTATTCTCTAAACATTTAATCTATGGACATGTAAGGAAAATTTATTGGAATTTTCAATATTGGGGTGTGTAAGGAAGAGTTATGAGAATTCGGGATGTAATTTGTCAATAAGAAAACAATATAATATATTTGAATGGTATATTTTTTTATAAATATAATTTCAATTTAGGTTAATTTTAATTTATTGTATTTAATAAGAAATTATATATATATGGGGTAATAATTTATTTTACCTATAAATAAATTAATGTTGTTTTTTTCTGTCTAAAATAAAAATTCTTTTTAATAAAAAATTATTTTTTTAACATATTAACGAAGTGTTTTTTTTTTACTTGAAATAATATGTTTGAAATGTTCATTTTTTTCGTTTATATGATGATGATGATGATTAACGTTCATTGAGAACAATTGATCTATCAGACCTTAAGAAGGTAAGAGATTATTTCAATTTCTTTCAAATTGTATTTCTATGCTAAAAAAACATTGAGAGAAGAATTCCAATATCACCATAGTTTCGATGACTTAGGAGGTTAGGAAGGTTGATAATGTGGCATACATTTTTAAATTGGGATCTAATATGGGTATAGGCAGGGCAATCTAAGATTAAGTGTTTTTCATCTTTTAGTCACTTAGTGTCCCAAAGGTGATAGATTCTCTCATCTCATGGTGTTTTGTGAGTTGTCGAATGCCCAATTTCACTATGTAGCTCGTGAGTTTATTCTTATTTTAGCAATGTCGATTTTCTTTTTTGCACTTTTCAAAATTGAGGGGTAATTTTGATCTTCTAAATTAGGGTTGATCACCTCCTTGTAGTATTTTAATTTCCTTTTATCCACTAATTCTTTATCACACCATGTATTTCTCTTAAATTTATAAGTGATAATATTTGTAATATTATCAATATTATGCATAATGGCTTCTTCTTGTATTCCCCAACGATTTAGCCAAGATTTGGCATCTTTATGCGATCCCCGCTCGAGTCGCTGGTGGTTTTGGCTAGAGTTTGAAGAAATTTTGGGGAGCCTATTATCATCTATGTTGTTTATCTTGTTCTTGTATGTTAGGTATCTAATCATAGCAGTGCTCACATTGGAGGAAAATCTCGCTTCTGTGAAGAGGATAAGATAGGGTGTATTGCCCTTAATTTTGAAATTATAAGTTATAAAATACTTTTGGATCTGTTTTATCTTTCTCCAAGATTCTCTAGATATATTACGATCCAAAACTTCACATCCAGACATACGCATTTGTTTCTTTCGTATGTGTGTGTGTGTGTGTGTGTGTGTGTGTGTGTGTGTGTGTGTATGAGATAAGCTATTATGCATTCAATATAATGTTTTTCTTCAATCAAAATGATCAAGGGATCAAATTTTGCTCAAAAATTCAAAGTGCTCGGAATCACTTCATACCGGACGAGAGCGTAGGCCTCGTCGTTGCGAACCCAACGCAACTCATTTCGTCTCAAACGGACGTCGGGAGCGAGAGATATAGTGATTTGTTCGTCAAGTCAAATAGGCAAAAAAAATGGACTGTACAGTCCATACAGTCCGTACAGTTTGACATGGCAAGGCCATACATATCGTACGATGACGTGTCAAGTGATGACATGGCAAGCAATTGTTGGTTGGCAGTTGTCGAATCGAGAAGTGACACGTGTCCTTTGGTGGCAAATGGTGTGAGGACACGTGGCCCAATCCGTGGGCACCACGTGTCACTCGTTGTTTAGTTTATGGTTGTATGTAAAATTATGGGAGTCCGCGGGGTTCGACCCCCAGACCTCCCCCACTATGTAAAGCCTTCACAAACCTCCGCTAACCAATGTGTCGCCGCATGGTTCTTGTTATCTATGTGGTGCTAAACATATTTAAGTTTGTTTAATATTTAAAACAGAGGGGGGTCGGGCTGGGGCTTAGCCCCGACCCGTGGTCTTATTACATAGCATGTGACCCATTGTAATATTACCCGCGGTCATTTGTGTTACATATATACCATGGAACCCACGGTTGGCGCGGGGTTTAAACATAACTCATGTTTTAATTTTTGTTATATGTATAACTATACCATTGTTTATAAACGCGCGGGGGGTTATTCTATATAGCCCGTGGTTTTACATATGACCGGAGCGCGGGGAAGTTACACCCGTTGTAATGAATTAACTACTTTTTCCATTTGCGTGGTCACATGACTCGCCATATGCCCAGATGCCTAGGCGGTTAGGGGCTGGCGCGCCCTTAACTGTCCTACGGTTTGCACCGTTGGCGTGGTTGCGCCCGGTGCTGGGTTTTCACGCTTAAATTTGCATGTGAGCCAGGTTCAAACAAGGAGGGTGCAATTTGTAGATGCAGAGATAGCAAGCTTGAAGAGGGAGACTTCCAGGAGGCCTAACTTCTTCGTTTTTCGACCGATTGAGGTGCCGAAAGAGCCCAGACAGGGGTTTTGGGACGCTCTGAAGCCATTGGAGCAGTCGGTTTGTCAGTTTGAGCATTGTAAGACATGTTTTTGAGCACTTTTGAGCAATTAATAATAACGATCCATTGGAAGCTGGACCAGGATATGTAGCCCATGAGAGGGGTGAACTCCTTTATCAATTGTTGTGTTTATGTGCTTATGTTCATTGATTATGTTGTTGTCTATGTGTAATTTGCATAAGTAATCATTTAATCTATGTGTTGCAAACTGATCATTTTGCTTTAAACACATAACATTTACATTGCAAATAATTTCAAGTATTTCAAGTCTTCTTCACTTTTCGATCAAGTTGGTATCAGAGCACTGGTTTTTGAAGACTTGATTGTTTGCAAGTTTTGTTTCTAATGCTCACAAGGTTGAAACTCACAAGAGGAGAAGGTCAACTTGTGGAGCCAAGTTCTCATCCGACAAGGAGGAAGCATATTCATTCACCGCAAGTTTCAGGGAGACATTCGCCAAGCATGGCTCATGCAGAAAGTCATGAACGTGTTCCTACTGAAAATGAAGATCTCAGAGAGGATGTCATGGAGCTGAGAGAGATGATGAATATCTTGATGGAAAGGAACATACTGTTGCAGGGTGAAGGCTCCAACCCTTCAATGCATAAGGGAGGCGGTGGTGACAAAACTCCAAGCGGGAATGGAGGGAATGGTGCTTCTCCACCACCCTCTCCTCCATCATCATCTTCTTCTTCTTCTTCTACCAGTTTGAAACATCTTCCAAATTCTCCAAAGGGGCATGGTAAAACTCCTTCTCAAATTCCTTCATTAAAGCTTGATATAAAATTTGAATTGCCAATATACAATGGAGAAGTTAATGCTGAGAAGTTAAATAACTGGATACGTCAAATTGAAGTATATTGTAGAATACAGAAAATTCAAGATGATGAAACCAAAATACAGCTTTCTTCGTTAAGATTGGATAGTGCAACACTTATATGGTGGGAATCCAAGACTCGGGAGGAAATGAAAAAGCATGGTAAAATTTTGCTTTCTTGGAATGATTTCATTATCGCAATTAAAAAACAATTTTATCCATTGGCATATAAACAAAAGGCAACTATGGAATGGCAGAATTTTAGACAAGCTAAAGGACAGAATGTACAAAGTTTTACTCAGGAATTTAGGAGAAGAGCTTTGGTGTTGGGAGTTGATTTGTCTTCTCATGAAACTTTGCTCAAATATATTGGTGTGTTACATAGTTATTTGAGACATACTATACTCATGTTTAATCCTTCGAATCTAGATGAAGTTTGTGTACAGGCTACTCATTTGGAAGCAAGGGGAAGGAACGATACTCATGAGGGTAACAAGAAGACATTCAGCCATGGAGACAAGGGAAAGAAAAAATTCAAAGGCAATGGCAGGAAGAATGTTGCTGTGAAGAAAGAGGAGAGAAAAGTTCACATGTAAACATTGTTCAAAAGATGGCCATGATGAAGACCATTGTTGGAAGCTTCATCCTGAAAGAAGACCCAAAAAGTTTGGCAACAACAACAAAGGGAAGTCAAAGATTATTGCGACTGTTCAACAAGACTTAGGTTCGGATTCGGGTGATGAAACGAAGATCACAGCCATGGGTTACCAAGGTAATGGTTATGTTGCAAGTACTAGCTCTTCAAGTAATACTAATGTTAATGTAACTCAACAAGAGAAAATGAGAATTGAACTTTTTCATATAAGGGTTGTTTCAAAACATACTAAGATAGACACGTTATTTGATTCGGGGTCACAAGCAAATATTATTTCTGAAGAGACTGTTAAGAAAATTAAGTTGGAAACAAGTCCACATCCTAAGCCATACCCTCTTGGTTGGATATGTGATAATGCTAAGTTACAAGTAACCAGGAAGTGTAAACTTAGGTTTGTTGTAACTGCAAATTTCATTGATGAGGTAGAGCTTGATGTGATTCCGTTGGATATATGTGGTATTGTGTTGGGAAGCCCGTATTTGTATGATAGGAAAGCTATTTTCTATCGTCAGGAGAATAAGTATCATTTGTTTAAAGATGGGGTTGAGTATATTGTTAGAGCTCACACTAAAAAGATGAATTTATCAATCATAAATGTAGGGCAAATGAAGAGGTTAGTTAATGCTAGTAAGAATTTTGTTCTCTTAATGATCAAACCTAAAAATGATGTTGAGAACGAAGCATTTCAAGGTTGTGATGAAAAGTTAAAATCCAGTCTATTTGAAGTTGTTAATCAGTATGATGACATGTTTAAAGAACCTAAGGGGTTGCCTCCAAAAAGAGGAATCCAACATGAAATTCAGTTACAACAAGACTGTCCACTTCCAAACATTGGTATGTATAGAATGTCAGTTATGGAAAATGCTGAGATTAAAAAACAAATTCAGGAGTTGTTAGACAAAGGGGTTATTGTACCAAGTTCTTCGCCATGTGGATCTCCAATTGTGTTAGTTCCAAAGAAAGATGGTACGTGGCGTATATGTGTTGATTTCAGGGCTTTGAACAAAATTATAGTTAAAAATCGTTATCCTCTTCCGAGAATTGATGATTTGCTTGATCAATGAAAAGATGCCAAATATTTCACTAAGTTAGATTTAAGGAGTGGTTATCATCAGATCAGGATTGCTGAGGGAGACACATGGAAGACAGCTTTTAAGACTAAACAAGGTTTGTTTGAATGGATGGTAATGTCTTTTGGAGTTTGCAATGCACCTGCTACTTTCATGAGAGTTATGAACGATGTCTTAAGGNNCTACTTAGATGATATTTTGATCTTTAGCAAATCTCGTGAAGAGCATATTATACATGTGAAACAAGTTTTGGATGTTTTGAGGAAGGAACAATTGTTTTTGAAGTTGTCCAAATGTGAATTTGGCAAAACTTCACTTATTTACTTAGGCCATATTGTTGGTGGAGGTGAATTAAAAATTGATCCCTCCAAGGTTAAATTCATTTTGGAATGGTCCAGGCCCAACAGTGTGACAGAGGTAAGAAGTTTTTTGGGAGCCGCCCAATATTGGAGAAAATTTATTGCTAACTTTTCGTCCATTGCAGCTCCATTACATGCTGTGACAAGTGTCAAGCAAGTTTTCCAATGGGGAGGCAAGCAACAACAGGCTTTTGATACTTTGAAAGAAAAGATCAGTTCTGCACCAGTTCTTGCACTTCCAAATTTAAGACAACCTTTTGAAATCCAGATAGATGCAAGTAATTATGCGATGGGAGCAGTTTTGCTACAGTATGGTAAGCAATTTGTTTTCATTCTGAGACGTTTAATGGTGTCGTGATTAATTATCCTACTTATGATAAAGAATTGCATGCATTGGTTCAAAGTGTTAAAAAATGGAAGCATTATTTGTTGGGAAAAGAAACCATTATTCACACCAATCATCAACCTTTGCAATACTTACAATCACAGACAAAGCTACAGCAGGCTAGGCACTTCAGATGGATGGGTTTTCTTCAACAGTTTCATTTGGTAATCAGGTATAAGAAGGGAATTTTTAACAAAGTCGTTGATATGCTTTCAAGGCCTA
>CBVK0100211267.1:0-13778 GCA_900067695.1 Picea abies | reverse complement strand
TTGTTACAATAAACGACTTAAATATAATAAACCCTGATATGCTTTACAAGTGACATAGTAGCTCGGTTGGTTCGGGTGCTTAGTTGAAGTCGTTGGTTTGATGCGGATAGGTCGGGCGTTTGATTCCCTTCGACCCCGACAAATTTTGATGCTCCTTGAACCAATATTGACCAATCGAAAGGTGCCACGTGTCACCTTCTGATTGGTCCACATCATCACCACGTAGCCTGAACAGTCACCTGTTGTGTTAGCATGCCGCATCATTGTTGTACTTTCCATGTCAACATCGTACTTGCCACGTGTTGTCCGTATTGCCACATGTTGTATTGCCACGTCACCCTTTCGTACTGCCATGTGTCATCCTTTTAGTGATACCATATGGCATTTGTATAGTTTCCGTATAGTGTCTATACAGTGCCACGTGGCACCTCCTTCTTGCCATTTTTGCCAAAACTTTGAAATGTCATAACTTCCTCATACGACATATGTTTGAGTCTGTTGAAATTGCGTTGGAAAGCTCTCGTCGAGTTCTACGCAATGAAGTCATTTTCATCAGCATTTGAGATGATCAATTTTTGAGTGTTCTAGATCCTCCTGGATCAATATGGGTCCAGGTGACCTAGGACATGCTCCAAACCACACTCTATTTAAGATTGTATCTGAGTTTACTAGGGAGAGGGTGAACAGTAATAGCCTGTTATCACATCTTGGTGGGGTTTGAGGAGGGGGCATGCCCTGTCCATGTGGTTTTGGTTCATTGTGGGTAGAAAGTATGGATTAGACATGAAGGACATGATGCAAAATTTTGTTTTAGTTGTGCATCACATCTTTTTTTGACATAAGTTTGATCACATTTGTTTCACTGTGGCCATGAGAGGTTAATCGGGTTGGTGAAAGCAGGGATTGTCTTAGCTTCCACTAGGGTTCAAATCTCACAAAAGTGGCTGGCTTGCCCCCACAAGGGTGGCCAAAGGAGGTAGAACCATCATGGCCACTAATAAGTTGGGCTAAGTTGTCTCACGGCCCTCCGGGATAAAACCCGCGAATGGTGTCCCACCTTTGGGTGATGGCCTTAGGTTTCCGGGATTATGAATCTCAGATGATTCCTTTGGAAGTATTCTTATTCCACATTTGTTTCGCTGCACTGTAAAGGCCGCTTAGCCTAACCCAAGTTATTTTGATATGTTCTCTTGAATTGATCAGTATTATATGGATGCTGACTAATTGTTTAGGTCCAAGGATTACTGGTTGTTTTGGTGGTGGGGTTCTTGGGCCGCTTAGAAAGTAGTGATTTCATATAGATGGAACTCGGAGAGAATGCTGAATTGAAGATGCTCCTTGTGTAAAGTGCGATCTGATAGTTACATGTGCATTGCTGTACTCTTTTGTCTTGGTACATTTGCAGTTAGTTTCAAATGAGAAGGCATCTGGTTCTCTTCTGGTTTAAGCACAATCTAATGGTAATATGTGCACTGGTGCACTCATTTGTATCTGGCATAATTGCACCTGTTTGTTTTCCATTGAAGGACACTAACTTTATTCTAGTTTTTAAGCACAATTTGAATGTTATGTGAGCTTTGGTGCACATTTTTATAATTGCAGCTGTTTGTTTCAAACATAAGGACACCTTGTTTCAGAAGAAATCTAATGAAAATGTTTGCAGTATGGTTAAAAATGGAGATGCTGTTTTTTTGGAGCTCTTGTGTAGGACAGGATCAAGGGATTTTTGAGGAGAGAATTATAAAAATAATAGGGTGAACATAAAAGATCCTTACACCCAAGCATTGGTGCACTCTTTTCTCACTTGCATAATTGCTGCTGTTTGTTTCAAATTATAAAGAGAGACAGTCTTAACCCAGATAATATAATTTTTTTGCAGTATAGTTCGTGACTATTTATTTAGGTATATTGGCTATGTTGTTGTTCTGTGGCCCTATTGTGTCGTACATGATGAAGGGGTTTTGTAGGAAAAAATGGAGCAGTCGAATCATATAGCATTCCCTGCCCCTGCTGGGTTCTGTGGCCCTATTTATATAGGTATATTGGCTATGTTGTTGTTCTGTGGCCCTATTGTGTCGTACATGATGAAGGGGTTTTGTAGGAAAAAATGGAGCAGTCTAATCATATAGCAATCTTCCCTCCCCCTGCCGGAATCTGGCGACCCAAGAAGTCAGAGTTCCAATTAATCTGGAACTCTGATCGATTTTTTGAGCATCTGGGTCAGTTTAGAATGGGGCAAAGTTCCAACATGCATGGAACTTGGATCATGGTGGAACTCTGCCCATGCCTGAAGATTTGGCTGGATTCAGCTTAAATTTATCACTGAAAATGGGGTCTGATTGCTACGAGTTTAGCTTACTCCAGGAAAAATTATAAGAACAATAAGACAGAAGAATTCCACACCCAAACGTCTTTGCTGATAGAGATGGACTATCCTCTATTTGTTTTCTTTTACTGCAGAAATAAGTTGTTCAAAGATTGAGTACCATTGAGTAGTTCATTAGAAAAAGTAATCCAATAAAAAATCAACCAAATTTGGTTAATGACTTGGCTTACAACATTATTGCTCTTTTGTTGCATAAGAATACGTCCTTTGGGAGAAAAACCTAAAGGATCTTGATTGCTCTTGATTGATACGAAAGTTGAACCCGATTCTTGTTTCTGTTGCCATGTATCAGGTTGAGCTTCAATACCTCCATGATTATGCTGGGATCAGTACAAGCATAGGCTTAACAGCAGCTCCTGTTGTGGAGACTTCTGTAGTCATAGGAAATGAAGGTGTTGCTCTTGGGGGGGAGTTTGCTTTTGATACTGCATCAGGCAACTTTACGAAATACAATGCAGGCTTAAACTTTGTGCAGCCAGATTTCATTTCTTCTTTGAATTTGTATGTGCACTTTTCTAGTCTTTAAAACCCTCTTTTTCTTTAGATAGGGAGTTTCCAACTAGAGTTTCATATACAATATGTAATTACTATTTACTGAATCTTGTATAAATTTTCAGAACGGACAGAGGTGATACATTGAAGGCATCTTATTTGCACACTGTGAGCCCTCTGACAAAGACTGCAGTTGGTGCCGAGATTGCCCATAGTATTTCAAGGAATGAAAATACCTTCACCATGGGTACTCAACATGCTTTCGATCCCTTTACAACTGTAAAGGCACGCTTGAATAACCACGGAAAAGTTGCTGCCCTTGTCCAGCATGAATGGAGGCCAAAGTCTTTGATAACACTTTCTGGGGAAGTAGACAGCAAGGCTCTTGATAACAGTGCTAAGATAGGGCTATCTCTGGTTTTGAAACCATGAAGGGAGTCTTGAGGATTACTTCATAATTTTTTTCCATAAACCATGGACTATGGGATTAGCTATTCTCTGTGATCCATTTGAGACTGCATCCTATTTAGTGCCCACATTTTGTGTTCTAGGCTGGCACTGTAGTGACATTGTTTAGTGCTCGGTAGTCTGCACTTATAGATTTCCGTAAATATCTTACAAGTTTGAGACTGGTGAGGTTTGAAGATGTCTGTTGGAGAATAGTATGGCAGGTTAATAACAGATGGCTGCCATGTGCAGTGAAGTGAGCAGAAGTCATAAATCTAATGTTGTTTCAGCTACCAAAAGAAAGAGAAGGGGCAATTTCCTGATTTTTTACCTGACTACTGTTGAATGTTGTTTTGACATGATTGAAATTTTATTTTCTTGAAAAGCTCAGACTATGTATAAGTTATGTTTCCTACACTAATCTAATCCGTAGACCAAGCAAGGATAGTTTTTCAATGATATGGTGCGTTTTCCATGTCTTTAGAAGGTTTAAATCTGATACAAGTAGGAAACAGTTATGTCAAGACTTTACAACATTCATGGTATATAGTTATTTTGGCCAGGCTTCATTGATAAGGCTAGATGTTGTCATATTATGCATTTGGAGGGTACCATGACTATCCCATTGTTTAATATTATGCTCCTAACATTTTCCGTGATACCTGGAGTTCGTTTTATAAGTGAGTGCTTTGGCAGCGTTTGGCTTATAAAGTATGCGATTGAACTATAGGCGGACAGAGGGAAGGATCCTGCTTTTGCGTTTCTTTAAAATTTCTTTGATCTTGTTGGCTAAAGACCAGTTGGTACAGGCACAAGGCAGGGGGCCATCGATTATCTCATAGGCTTCCATTGTTTTATGTGTCCTTGAGGTCAATAGCTTGTACAGTATATAGAAATGAGCGCTGGATTTTGTATACTGTATGCAATTTCTCAGCCCAGAATTTATTTTCGATGGGTACTCTGTATAACTATGTGGAAAATCCAATCGAAAGCCCCTGCTCTCATCCACCCCACATTTTACATCCCGCAGTTGATTGAGGTAAAGCTTTCGTTGGTATTGGAGCCGCAATTGTAGGATTTTACAGATATTGCTATCCTTGAGCGTCTGATAGTCTAAAATGAGTGTTTGAAGTTTTATTCATATTTTGATGCTTAGCTGCTATAGTCTAAAATGAATGTTTGAAGTTTTATTCATATTTTGATGCTTAGCTGCTAGAAGCGCTACCTTAGACTTGCTTATCTTGGATGTTAGAGATGCAAAAATGTCTTCATAGGCAAAACAAAATATTTAGTACAACGAACCCTTTGATTTCAATTAAATACCAGAAAATGTTGAAGCTGAATGCGAGAAGTCAGAAAAGTGTCTTCACTGAATTCTTGTCAAGGATTGAAGTAAAATGGTGGTTTTTTAGAACTTCAAGAAACCTTATTTTTCTAAACTGATTAATTTCATTGTTCATGTTCCGAATCATTTTCAGAACTCCATCAGTATGTTTAGAACCTCGTGAATTTTATCGCTAACTATAATTCTTTGTATTTTTATAGATATCCTTTGCGTCTTCAAAGTCATCGCATATTTTCACTCTAGATTCTAACCGTTGAAACAGTACATGTAAGAAGCTCCTGTGTGAGATCTTCTATAACAGTCTCTCCCTAGAAGGTACTTATTAGCTTGCCCAATACCTAATACCTTCTTAATTAGCTTGCCCAATTTTGAGAGATCTTCTGTAACAGTCTATCCCTAGAATTATAAGATATAAATAAAGTTTACATAATGCTACCACATTTATAACTCTCAAGGTTTACATGAATGCCACTACATTTATAACTCAAATCTTTGCTAAAGAATTCAATCTAAAGATGTAATAGACAATATATGAAGAGATTAATTTTTTTGAGGGTTTGCCTTTGTTTTACAAACAACTTAATAGATGCCACAGAAAGAGGGTTTTCCTTTCAAATGTTTTACAAACAACTTAATAGATGTTGCAGAAAAAGACTAAATCCTTTGAGTTCTTCCCTTTGAAATGTTTGCAGAGACAGCATTATTGTTACATTTTCAAACATGATACTAAATGGCTCAAGTTTCTACCAGTGCCTTGCTGTGAGTAACTAAAATCTAGTATTTTTTTAACCTCTAGTCTTGGGACGTAAATGGTTGAGACTATCGTAAAGGTACACGGGACAAAGATTAACCCAATGGTTAGTCATTTTTCTTGTCACTTTTCCAAAGAATATAAGCATGTATCTCGTGCTGTTGTCCAGTGGGAAGTGTGCTCATCCTCTGCAATTCTAACTACTAATGTAACTTGTGTCCACTTGATTATTTTGAAAGGTAACTATACCATTGCCAGTTACACCTGTTCTTCTCTAGGGTAATTAGAAGTTCACTTAAAAAATTATGTATCTCATTGTTACCAGCCCTTAAATATTAGATAGCAAAGTGGTAACAATAATGATCGTGTTGTTAGTGTATTCCTCAATTAATCATGTGCAATATTTTTATAAAAATTATAAAATTTATCATAAAACAAAATTAGTTTAAAAATACAAAAAATAGTTTGCACTACTTTAATGTTGTAAAATATATATATATATATATATATTGTTTGCTAGTTTGTTTGTAATCTGCGGGACTGGTTTGTGGTTGAGAAATCATCTAAGCCGTCAAAATCATCCGGGGATCGCATTTGGCTTGAGCCACACCAACCCTTAACATGGCTGGATTTTTTNNNTGGATTTTTTGTCCCCGCAGGTTTCGAACCAGTGACTTTAACATCACGGAGTACCTTAACAACACACTCCGTCACCCACTGTTCTACACCTCATGGACAAATAAAAATATTTACTTTATATAACCTATAATCTAAGAACATTTAGGATAAATTATAATTTCAAAATTTATGAAAATGTTATATAAAATAGAAAAAATCATTTTAAGTTTTGTTAATAATCTTTTATTGGATTAATTTAGGTGTATTTATTTTTTTGTCAAATTTCAAAATTCAAAATCCTATACATACATGGTGTGAATTGAGTTTAATGAAAAACTTACTCCTGTTAATACAAACTATACTTCAAATCCCCAAAAAGCTTTAGTTGAAGTCTTAATTTAACTCCTAAAAAAATCATGTTATTGCAAGCCCTAGTTTAAATCACAAAAAAGCTTGTATTAATGCAAGTTCTAGTTCAAATCACAAACAAACTTGTATTAATGCTAGCCCTACTTCAATTTTACTTTATACAATTAGGTATACATGGCTTCCATTTAATTAATTAATCTTATACCATTTACTTAATTAATCTTATACTATTTACTTAATTGAAAAATATTTGAAAATAGAAGTGTTTTATATAATTATTTTTTCAACAAGATTTGAAAATAGAGGTGTTTTATACAATTATGTTTTCTACACTTTAAAAATATAAATTTTGTATATTTTTGTTTGTTTGTTTAAATATCAAAGGGTGGCAACATCTCTCATAACTTGATTGTCAACTAATAGTGAGGACAATTATTACTAGCCACTATTTGCAAAGAAGCATGATGATTCATCATTGTTATTCAAGTAAAACTACACTTGAAATAATCTGCTGCTGTTCTCTTAACGGGTAGATTTTCACTCTTGCTAGAGGCCTCTTGGTCTTGGGCCGTTAACCTATCTTGGTCTTGGGCCATTAACCTATTCTTTTATGTCCGAGGAAGACGAAGTCTTAACCAATCATAAGCAATTTTAGGTCTTACTTTAGGACCATAAGGCGATTTCAACATAGATAATATCCACAAGAAAGCCAATATCCCTTGTGGTCATCGCGGAACAACACCACTCGAAATAATCTATTGGTGTTCTGTAAGGGCGTAGATTTTCACTCTTGCCAGAGGCCTCTTTGTCTTGGGCCATTAAACTATTTTTTTACGTCCGAGGAAGATGAGCTATTAGCCAATCAGAAATAGTTTTAGGTCTTACTCTAGGACCATAAGGTGGTTTAAGCATGTAGATAACATCCACAAGAAAGCCAATATCCCTTGTGGTCATTGTTGAGGCTACCTCCAGTGGGGTCATGTGCTTTCTAGTAGCATTTGGTTGTAGTCCCATACATGAAATGAGATACTATACCCAATTGTAGTTTAACCTAATACCCACGAGGGAATTTTATACATTATTTTCTATTGAAGTGTCCAATGTAATAAAATAATACTATTATAATTATTTGATTTGAATTTACAAAAGAATGTCTTAAACAATTTTATCTTCAAAAATTTTGAACTTTTGATATATTTAGTAATATGCATGAAATTGAACGATCAAAACATTATACTCACTAATAGGGTTATTTTGATTGTGTTTGCTTCATTAATCCCAAGTAACGAAAGAGGTTATGCAAACTCTACTCCATATATGGTAGTTGAGATTTATCATGTAAATATTTGCAACATGGGTTATGTCATCGTTGCATTGCATTTTATGTTTGGATTGTCATTTACATTTTGGAAAAGCTTGCAAAATACGACACAAATCGTGACTGAAAATAAAGACTTGGAACTTGATGCAAATCATAACTCATAGCTCAATGCAAATTGTGACTCAAAATTCAATGTAAATCAACTCATATAATAACACAAATTGTGACGCAAATCATTACATAAGACTTTATATAGAGTTCAACTTTTGACACAAGTCAAAATTAAGCTACATTACATTTAGGGGGCTTGTATGCTAATGTTGAAATGGCATGCATAATCACATTCTATTGGGGTTATGCACATGCTTCATTAGCATACACAAACATGATCAAGTGGGTTCATGAACAATTATTTTTCACTCATTTTGGGACTTGCACCTTAGAACCTTGCTACTAGATTTACAAAGTCATAAGGCACATGTTGCACCTATGAAAATGGAATTTGAGTCCTTAGTTAGAATGTGGGTTAAATCCTATGACTCAATCTTGCCTAAAGATTATTAAGAACACAAAAATCACAACTCAAAATTTGAGAGAAAATCACGACTCAAAACCAAACTCAAATTGTGCCTCAAAATACAACAAAAAAATAAGTACAAAACACAACTCAACACAATTAATGTGATGTAAATCATGGCTCATTAGCCCAAAATGCAACTCAAAACATGACTCAAAATGTGATGAAACTTGTGTCTAAATTGGCATTGTTACATAAAACATGTTTTCAATGCAAAATATGACATTAAGTACGAAAAATTACAAGCATAATGTAGATTGTCTAACTTTACTTCACTACACAGAGATAGATTTTTGTGATAATTGGAAGCATAAAGTTAGATGCAGATTATGTCGAACTTTACTTTACTACATAAAGATATAATTTTTCCAAGGAAAACCTCGTGGAATCCCCCTCTTCCTTGGAATATCCAGATGGAGAGTGGCTCAATCACCATCCACAATAGACGCTAGTAACTCCTAGGGACTCGATTGGATTTGCACTTGTGACCTATGGCCTCATCGTTGACAACATGCCTTGGGTGGATGGTTTGATTGATTGAGCTAACCATTGGGGCTTTCTATGTTAGAGGCATTTTCAACCATGTCCAATGGGTCTAGATGACACTGTTTCATATACTCATAAGCTATAATAGTTTTCTAGATTACGTCCCACTTTAAGGAAAGTGGAGATAACTCCCAAGTTTATTCCATACATGCACGAGTCCCTTCACAGTCTGTGCTAGAGCCTTTCCAGATGTCCACAAGAGCTAGTGTCCTTGATCCAACCTGTTCGCCTCTCATAGGTCGCCTCAAGGGATTCAATGGATTTGATCTCGAGACCTCCATGACCATTTCTATAGGAACATCTACTAATCGAGTTAACCCTTGGGGCTTTACATAAAGAGATATATATTTAATGCAAGCTGTAATGTCTTTTTTGATTGAAATATCTATACTAATGTGGGATGAAAAATTGTGTAGAATTTAGCAATATTTTAACAAATTACGTTTGCTTAGTGTTGTAATACACCACTTTTGGCCTAAAGATTAACTTAAGTGATCCTCGTATATATGTGAAATAAACAATTACACTAAATGGCTATTTTATTGTGTGGGTGCAAGGTGATTTTGAAGGAACAACTACTTAAAATTGACATCCAAGCGTAATGAAGTTTTCTCTTTGTGGTACAAATCCTAATGACGTGTTTCTTGATCCATTTTCAAAAAAAGAAATAATATTTACTAAAGGTTTTGTTTGGAAGGGTTTTATTAATTTGAATAGCAACAATAACCACCAAAAAAAGAAATTATATTTACTTAAAGTTTTGGAAGGGTTTTATTATTTTGAATAGCAACAATAACCATAGATTCTGTGCAGAAATCTTGATCACTAACTAAAAATGCTGTGAAACTTTACAGAATGGCCTACTAGACTAAATTTTGAAGAAAGACTTGAAAACTTTAGAGAATTTTTTGAACATGCTTAATGTACGGCATAACAGTTTTCGCATAAAATAGAGTGTCTCTAGAATAATAAAATGGATTACAAAGTTTGTGATTGTAACCTTTTAAATCCTAACTTCAACAATTTTTTGTGAATGTAGATTATCACAGTGCATCCTGAAGGTTTCTAAATATTACTGTATTAATATTTGGACTAGCGATAATAAAATATTAGCACAATGATAACCAAGCACTTTCACACATAAAACAAATTTAGAGACCACATGCCATTAAGTCTATCAACTTTTTTCACACATTTATGAAAAAAAAAGATATTTAAGTTTAAGAAAAATGTAAAACCCTTTTAAGTTTATTTTGAATTTAGATTACCTTTACATTTATGACAAAAATGATATTTAAGTTTAAGAAAAATGTAAAACGCTTTTAAGTTTATTTTGAATTTAGATTACAAGATAAGGAATAGCTAGAAATAAAAGTATTCAAATTAATAACTATTTTTAGGAGGACTTAAATTGGGGATTATAGTGGAATGATATTTAAGTTTAAGAAAAATGTAAAACCCTTTTAAGTTTATTTTGAATTTAGATTATAAGATAAGGAATAGCTAGAAATAAAAGTATTCAAATTAATAATTATTTTTTAGAAGGACTTAAATTGGGGATTACAGTGGAACCAATAAAAACTATGTATCAATGAGTGGTAGAGTTTATAATTATGAAGAATTTGCAACTCTTACAATGAACAAACACTATTCCCATAAATTTCTACACCTCTTGTAAATTGAAATTTGGTTACTTTTTGTAAATTTTCTACAACTTTAGCACCAAATTGTCAAATCTTGGGATTTGATGAGGAATTTCTCAAATATGGTTTTAGTTTTGATAAAACTCCATTATTTGTTTCTAAAGTTAAAATTTTGACTTATTTAAAGGAGAAAAATTTCTCTTCTAGACTCTTATTTTGAGGGTCCCTGATCCAGATTTTATGAGCATAACGAAATGACTACAGATTCTTAACAGGTGTTTAACGCAAAATAACAGAGATACAATAAACTGGTTTTCTATTCAATAAGGAAATAAGTTGAAACTGTAAAATGCAGCGGAAACAAGCTTGTTGGAATGGTGGTGGCTTATCTTTGAGAAGAGATGTGACGGCTGCGCACATTCGCAAGAAAATCATTACAATGAGACTCTGAAGGCCTATTTACAATAAACAGGAATGCCAAAAACCCTAGACATCCAAAAACCTAACCCTAGGAGATGAAACGCCAAAAGTNNNNGACATCCAAAAACCTAACCCTAGGAGATGAAACGCCAAAAGTCATGTGGGTCCCGTTTCGGTAAATTAGTACATCAACTTCCCGGGGTCGTAACTTTTGCATACAATCTCCGTTTTAGGCATATGATAGCCCATTGGAAAGGTATCGTCAAGGAGATTCATTTTGGGGGCTCAATCATGCCTTCAAATATCATTGAGAAGCTCGATCCTGAAAAACCATCATTTAGGCCCTCAAAATGGCCTCGGAAGTTAAAACTGCTAAAAATAGTAAATTGCCAAAATTGTCAGAAAACTGTTTAGAGACAGTTGGAAAAAGTGGATGGCCACCGATATCCACCTCGATCAATCCTCCCTCCTTAGGAAGCAATGGTCTCCATTGCGTTGAGTTCCCCCATCAGATGAGGAAATTTTTGATGAATTTGGCCCCAAGTGAGCCACTTGCCTTGGTGCAGGAGCTGCCCTGCTTTGACGACTCGATAAAGTTTGATCCTTTGCTGTCGAGTGCCCTTGATATGTGTGTCCACAATTTGATCGCTGGATGGCTGTTGTATGCAGTCGGGGTTGACCTCTATTGGTGTCAGCTGCTCTGCTACATCTAAGGTGTCCAATAATGGTGGGAAATAAGGGCGAAGGAGATCCACGTCGAACAATGGGTGCAGGCCAAGGAAAGGAGGAATGTTGAGCTCAAAAGCATTATTCCCCACGACCTTGGTGATGGTGTACAACCCATAATGGAGTGGGCGAAGCTTCTGAAGGGTTCCTGTAAAGCGTTCTTTCTGCAAGTGCAACCAAACTTTGTCGCCCACTTGAAACTTATGTGGCACCTGATGTTAATCATGGCCTTGCTTGTACTTGTCATTGGACTTCTGTAGGATATCCTGAACCTGTTGGCGGATGTGCTGGATCCGCTCAATGAACCGGGTGGCTTTGTCAGCTTCAGTTGGAGCAGGAGGTGAGTCGGTTGAGGTGACTGTAAGGGGAGGTGCAACATCTATGGGACCCAATGGTTGGAATCCTAACCCCACCTGAAAAGGGTTGTGGCCAGTTGAGCTATGCAGGGCTTGGTTGTAGCTATGTTGGACATAGGGAAGGCTCTCATCCCATGTGCGAGGGTGCTTTGAATTATACATGCGAAGGATATGCACAATCATTCGATTGACGACCTCGGTTTGGCCATCTGTTTGGGGCTGGAAGGTCGTGGATTTGGTGATCTTGGTGTCCAACAGTGACCAGAGGCTCGACCATAATGTGCTGAGAAATTGACTATCCCGATCTGAGACAATGGTTTGTGGGATTCTAAAATGTACCTAGACTCGTTCAAAGAAGAGCTTGGCAGTGGCCTCTGCTGCGATGTTCTTCTTGCAAGCAACCATAATCGCCATCTTAGAAAAACGATCAACAACCACAAAAACATAGTCATTTCCCTGCTTGGTGGACATGAGGTCCGACATGTAGTCCATTGAGATGGATTCCCATGGCCTGTCAAGAGTAGGAAGAGGGGTGTACATGCCTTGTTTCTTAGTGGTCGGTTTGGCAATAGCGCATGCAATGCAAGACTTGATATACTTACTGACCTCCTGTCGAATTTTCGGCCAGTAGAAATGTTTCTGTAACATCACCACTGTCTTTTCGACGCTGAAGTGTCCTGCCACCCGACTGTAGTGAGATTCCTAGATCAACTTCGCTTGCTCGCTTGATGGAACACAAATATGTCCCATACGACACAACAACCCATCCTGAAGATGGAAATTATCGACAATTAGGTTTGCACCCAACATTTGGTAGGTGGTGGCGAAGTCCGGGTCTGTCTCATAGAGTTGATGCCATCTAGAGGTCTCATGGCTGCAAGAGTCTAGCACCGTGGTGAGTGCCACAACTGGCGGTCTGTTGAGGCAATCAACGACGCGATTAGTGCTTCCTGTTTTAAACTTGATGTTGAGGTGGAATTGCTGCAAGTATGTGGACCACTTTTGATGGCGATCATTCTGCAATTTTCCTTGTGTCTGCATGAACTGTAGTGGCTTATGATCAGTGTGTATGAGTGTCTCCTTCCCAAGAATGTAATGTCTCCACTGGCAGCAGGCTTGCACAATAGAGTATATTTTTTTGTCGTAAGTAGGGTACTTACGGACAACATTTGATAGTGTCTCACTATGATAGGCCACGAGGTGGCCATGTTGAGTGAGAACGACTCCCATCGCATACTCTGAAGCATCTGTGTCGATCTCAAAGGGCTGTTGCAGATCTGGGAGTGAAAGTATTGGGGCTGAGCACAAGTGCTGCTTCAAATCGTCGAACGCTTGTTGTTGGGACCGACCCCACACAATTTTTTCCATAGCACCACCCCTGGTTATTTGGCTAAGGGCCCATGCAATATGGGAGAATCCTAACACGAACCTGTGGTAGAAATTGGTAAGGCCCAAGAAGCTCCGAAGCTCAGTGAGTGTGGTTGGGGCTGGTTAGTCACGGATGACTTGGATCTTGGCTGGATCCACATGTACTCCATACTGATAAATTATGTAGCCCAGGTAATGGACCCTGTCCATGCCGAAGGAGCATTTTTCCAAGTTGGCATATAGCTTGTGCTGCCGCAGAGTGTGCAAAACCTGCTGAATATGCTGCAAGTGTTCGACCCAAGTCTTGTTGTAAATGAGAATGTCATCCAGATACGCCACTACAAAAGTATTAGTGAATGGTCACAGGATATCGTCCATCATCCTCATGAAAGTGGCTGGAGCATTTGTCAAAC
>CBVK0100211265.1:0-11632 GCA_900067695.1 Picea abies | reverse complement strand
GTTTATCATATCTTCCCTCCAATGTAATATATAATTGGATACCTTTGAATAATTCCTGCCATTCTTCATCTAGATATGAAACTAGCATACCTTTTTTCCATGCTTTGTGTCTGTACCCCTCTTTCAAATAGACCCTGAAATCTAAATTTTTGGGAGCCGTGGTTTTAAACCAGCTCTGACCAGTTCTTGGTAAACTTGTAGCTGCAGCAATGACAACCTCATCCACTTTGATTTCCATGGACCCGACGCGAGCTTTATTTCCATCGAAAGTCCTGGCAAAGGCTTCTGCTGTGACCTGGTGGCACCCAACTTGCAACCTTTCGACGAATTCCATACACCCTGCATTTGAAAAATGCTTCTGGACTTCGGGATGTGATTGTAGAAAGGACAGGTTATCCAGCTCTCTCTTGAGTAGAGCACCGCTGCGTTTTCTCACCATCTTGTAGCTCAAAAAACTTGACAATTGTAACCCCTGTAACTGCTAGTCGAGTCGAGGTTCTGCGTTGTTGAAAGAAGTTCGGGCTTCGGCTCTATTTTGAAACAAATGAAAACTTCCACAACATTCCGGAAACGATTTGTGATATGAAACCACTGTTTGATTTGATGGTGTCAGGCCGGCGGTACCTCATCTGTACCTGCATCACCGAACTCGTATTTGCCATCCCGGATGCCATGAGTGCTGAGCGTGAGTTATGGGTCAGATTCGAATTACAGTCATATCCTGACATGCATAATTGAGTTTCTATCATTTCCCACTCTTATCAGCGCGTGCCTTGGATTTTCCTGACGTGGGATGATCATATCATCATTACTTTCAGACGTGGATATCACGCACATGATTCCTGCTTCCTTCAACAACGACCTGTAGAAAGCGCCTCTGTCAACTGTTTGCTTGCCACTTTCATCAGTGCGCGAATCTGTGGAAAACCCCTGTTAGCTGCGGAAAGTATGCACTTTCAACAGCGCACCACTATTTAAAAAACACTCCTTAGCTGTGGAAAGTATGCGCTTTCAACAGCGCGTGACCTTGCAAACACTGCTCTGTAGCTGCGGAAAGTAGGTACTTTCAACAGCGCACTACCCGCGACTTGATTTTCGGACCTTTTGAAATTCACCACTTTCAACAACGCATTGACTAATGAAAAGTGTTCCTTAGCTACGGAAAGTCGACACTTTCCACATCGGAAACTCAACTTTTGGACATATGTTAGCTATTGAAAGTGAAATATGCAAATTTTGAAAAAGAAGGCTTCATGGATCACATTATTTTCTAAGACAAAAACCGAAACCTAAGCTTTGCAACTATAGAAACCCAAAAAATGACTAGAGGTTACAACCTATCATCTAAGAAAAACAAATAAATCTAGCAGTTTATTTGAGGAGTTAACAATGGCTCCTATTGGGGATGAACACCTCCCTGTGAGGTTTCAAGAACCAAAGAATCAATGCATTTCCTGAACAAGAACCTAAAAACTAAAATATCTGCTAGTGTTTCCATTGGGCATGGAGTTATTAAAAAATAAAACTAAGACTAACACTACAATGTCTAGGCTTTACAGCCTTAGATGAAATAAAGTTTTAAGAATCGCCCATTTACCGGGCCACTGAACACTTCCTCACCCTCTAGACTCTGCAGAATGAAAGTGTTATTGTTTTGAACCTGAGTGATCATAAAAGGGCCTGTCCACAAGGAATTGAACTTGCCATGCTTGCCTTTCTCCTGTCGAAGAGCATCCCATTTCAGAACCCAGTCACCGATCTGAAAAATGTCCACCTTGGCCTTTCTGTCAAACGTCTTTTTGATCTGCATCTGATGTGCTTCTGATCTGTCCACTAGCTGTTCCCGAGCTTGTTGCAATTCAACCAAATCCAACATCCTTCTTACCATGTCATTTTGCTCAGTCTGCTCTTCCTGAAAGAACTTAGCCACAGGCAACACTAACTGAACAGGAAAGATAGCATCAGTCCCATAAACCAACTTGAATGGGGAAGTTCCTATAGATTTTTTAATGGTTACTCTGTCTGCCCACAGAACAAATTTCAATTTGGAATCCCAATTCTTTTTATTTTCTTCTAACAGTTTTCTTATGATTTTTATCAAGCTCTTATTTGACAATTCAGCCAAGCCATTACCTTGAGGATAGTAGGGAGTAGAGTGTACCAGCTGGATGCCCATTGAATCACACATGTCTACCAATGCTTCTGCTTTAAACACTGCTGCATTATCTGCCACTAGCCTCTTTGGACATCCAAATCTGCTCAAAATATTTTCATAGAGGAATTTCATGACTACCTGATGTGTAGCATTCCGGGTGGGGATCACCTCTATCCACTTTGTGAAGTAATCGGTGGCTACCAAAATCCACTTGTGCTGGCCACTGGATGAAGGATTTATTTCACCGATAAAATCCAAACCCCACTGCTGGAAAGGGCCATTTACCACAATAGGCCTCGGGGGTAAAGATTTCAGCTGCTGCTTACTGGTAAATCTTTGGCATTTGTCACAAGATTTGACGAATGCGCACACATCTGCGAAGAGGAAAGGCCAATAATATCCAGCCCTCAGGATCTTATGGGCAGTAGTCTTCCAATAATGATGACCACCACAAAGGGATGAATGAAACTAATGGGTCACTTTGTCAGACTCTTCTTTATCTAAACACCTGAGAAGCAGACCAGCAGGGTCCCTCCAATATAGCAGATTGTTACAAATGCAGAATTTGATAGCTCTGAGCTTGAGAGCTCGAGCTTGAGTCAAACTGATTTCAGGAGGAACTTCAAGATTTTTCAGAAAGTGTATGATGCCAGAATACCATTCACAGGAGGACAAGTGCTCTGCCACTTGCTGACTGTCATGCTGCCCTTCCGCTGCCAAATCTGTCTACGAATTTTCTGAAATTTCTGCTATGAAATTAATATCCAGCAACTTATGATTTTCCTCTGCTAAAAGCTTGGCGAGGCCTTGGCCTTTTACCAGTTTGGTGGGCTTTACTTCAATATTAAACTCTATCATCTTTGCAATCCATCTCGCCCTTTTTCCGTCGATATCCGGCTGAGTCAAAACATCTTTTACAGAATACGAAGGAACATATGCAATGACCTTTGAATGAAGGATATAAATTCTGAATGATTTTAAATCTTTTATAAGAGCATAAGCTTGTTTCTCGATAGGGTCATACCTTAGCTCAACATCCCTGAGTGTCTTGCTGAAGAATGCCACCGGATGATCAAAATTTTCCTCGTCTTTCTGAAGTAGGACTGCTACCACCGTGTCATAGGAAGCAAAGGAAAAGACATAGAAAGTCTTGCTGTAATCTGGGCTGATCAGAATCGGAGACTCGATGATTGCTTGCTTGATATCCTGAAAAGAGTTTCTCGCGCTGTCCGTCCATTTTATCTCAGCCCCCTTTTTCAGCATGCATGTTATGTGTTTGACTAATTCAACAAAATTGAGCACAAACCTTCTGACGAAATTTATCTTACCGAGTAGTGACTGAATGTCCTTCTTTGACTTCGGCAAGGACAGCTTTTGAATTGCCTCCACTCGTTCTGGATCAATCATTACACCTTCGGCTGAGACGATGTGACCCAAGAGCTTACCCTTTCTTAGAGAAAACTGAGATTTCTTGGGATTCAATGAGATCTCGAACTGTCTGCATTTTAAGAATACTCTTTTCAGATGTTTCAGATGCTCCTCATGGCTGCTGTAATATACTGTCATGTCATCAAGGTATATGAGGACAAACTTGTCTTTCTCTCCCACAAATGCTATATCCATGGCCCTTTGGAATGTGGCCCCAACGTTCATTAATCCAAAGGGCATCTTGGATTACATAAAGGTCCCCCAAGGAGTGGTAAACGCAGTCTTCTCCTGATCATCAGGATGGACAACAACTTGATTGTAACCGGAAAATCCATCAAGAAAGGACATGACCTTTGCCCCTGAAATCCTCTGTAACAAGTGTTCCATCTTAGGAAGAGGATAGTTGTCCTTTTTAGATCATTTGTTCAAGTTTCTGAAATCTACACACAATCTGACCTCACCATTCTTCTTCCTTATGATCACTAGATTGGCAATCCATTTGGAATATCTCAAGGGAACTATGATCTTGGCATCTAGGAGTTTTTTAATTTCTCTCTCAATCACTGGCAACAGAAGGGGACTGATAGGCCTGAGTTTTTGCTTGAAAGGAATAGTGTCTTTTTCAAGAGGTATCTTATGCTGAATAACATCGGGATCATAAGTCTTTAAATCACTATATTTCCAAGCAAACACATCGGAAAATTCCTTCAAAACACTACAGTATTTTGCCTTCTCATCAACAGTCAATTCAGAAGACAAATTAATAAACTTGGGCTGGATTTTACCTCCTATGTTATGCTCTTGAACAGCTGGATTTTTTTCCTTTTTGTCTGGTTGGTAAGGGACATCATGCTGATCAAACAACCTTTCCAGGGGTACCAAACCTCGAGGTATATAGTTGTTTGGTAACTGAATAATGTCATGCTAGCCCAACTTCTTCTTTAGCTCTGGTTCCTGTGATTCTTCTTCATTAAGATTCTGCTGATCAATGTGTAAATTAGAAAACTCATCCACCACTTGTAGAAATCTGTTGAGTTCATCATCATCTTCAAAGACTTTCCAATATTTGACATTATCAGGTAAGGAGGGTCGATATTTTACTTGAATCTCATAGCTGAGCTTAGGGGGCATGGGAGGAATGAATGTGCTGGCTGAAACAACAAGAGAATCAGCGAGCTGATTCATATCCCTTGGTACGTATGAAATTTCAAAAACAGAAAAAGAATCACGCAGCTTCCATACCTCGTCTCTGTAAGCTTTTAATCTGACATGCTTAGCTTGAAAGGTGTTGTTTACCTATTGTACAATGAGGTCTGCATCTCCCAATACTTTCAAACCTTTTATCCCCATCTCTTTGGTTGATTTTAATCCCAGCAGCAAAGCCTCATACTCTGCTATGTTGTTAGTGGTTCTGAAGTCGAGTTTGAAAGGCAAAGATATGGTCTCCTTTGAAGGAGATATCAAAACTATTCCATCACCTGCGGAGTCTTTAGTGCTGGCCCCATCGAAGTACATAGTCCAGAATGCAATGTCTTCACTTTCATCCTGCTGCTCAATAGGCTTCACTAGCTGCATAGGAGTTGATTGACCATCATCAATCTGAAGGATGCATGAACCAAAATCCGTATCCACAACATAGATAGGGTGATTAACGGAATTCTTTCCATCGTTGATGATATAAGCAAGTTGGTTTTCCCTGTAAAGTCTTTTCATTTTTCCTCCAAACACTGGAATCGTAGCATAGGACAGATCCATCTGCAATGTACCTCCTAATCTTTTTCCCCACGAATGAGACAAAAGCAGCCCAAACTTAGGTGGAATATCAGCAACCACCACGTCCATAACCATGCTCCTCATTGGCAGTTGAGCAAGGTTAATAACCATGTCTTTGATGAGGCCAAGACATCAGACCTTTCTAGAATCAAAGGAGAAAAGATCTTGGTATGGTTTGGTGACTTCGAGACCAAACTCATCCATCACAGCCTTAGGCATAAGGTTATGTGATGCCCTAGAATCAAGCAAACAATTGTGAGGGATTTTGTCATGGACATTTAGTGATATGTAAAATGGTGGACAATAATCATCACGGTCTTCTATCATGGGCCCTATGGTCACTTTAGGCTTATCATCTTGCAGATTCACGAAATCATCTAACAGAGAGGTCTTAGGCTCAAGAGACTTTGAGATGGCTGCTTTAAAAACTTCATTCTTCATAAGTTCAGTTAAAGGCATTGGTATCTTAACCTTTTGAATTTCAGATTCAAAATTGAAAGAGAGAGATGGTCTGTCGGAAACCTTTACCTCATTGGAAGGAGCCTTAAGACTAACTTGCTCCTTGGCTGGGATATGAGTTTGTTTCTTTTGTTGTTTTGCTGGAGGGGGGCTTTGTTTTTCAGGAGTTGGAGGCTGATTGGCAGCAACCTCTTTACTTTTCACAGGAGCAGAATCTTCCTTGTCCTTCACAGGGGCAGCCATAGGTGTTTTTGGACCAACACTCTTGGACCTTAAATTGTAGCCTTTCTAATCATCTGTCAAGTAGACAACTCCTTCTACACTTGCTTCCTGAATTTGCTGATCCATCAGAGCCTCTTCATAGTCTACCTGTGTTAAAAATGAAGTATCATTCTCATCACCAAAACAATTTATCTCATCTGCATCCTCGATTTCATCGTGAGGTGGTTGTTGCTCTTCATCTAACACTGTATTTTGAAATGGTGGCCTGACCCTCTGATCATCAACTAGATTTATATCTCTTTGAAGGATTTGAACTTGTGGATTATTCCTTCTGTAAGGAAAATCATTTGGATTTCTGGGAGCGAAAGTATTTGGCTCTTTCGCTCTTGCTGGTTACTGATTTTGGACTTTTAACTTTTACATTTCAGACGTCAGATTATCTAACATCTTTTCCATCTTTTCCATTTGGCTGCTAGAAGATGAGGAGGGCTCAACAACAGACTTCTTCTTCTCATCCCTTCCCTTAAGCTTTTGTGATGCTGTAATATTAGACTCAACTTTGAGAACGACATCTTGCATTAGAGCAAGTGTGGCTGATCGTCTTTCTCTAAGGATCAAACAAAACTCTGCATCAAAGGCAGCAGAGAATGTGATCTTTGCCGATGCATCACTTGGTTTAATCTCTGCAGGGATCTTACCAAACATCTTATTGAATCTCTTGATAAAGTCTGAGACCGATTCTCCATCTCCTCTCTTCAAATTTCCAAACTCAGAAATGTAGTATAACAGATCTCTTCTTTCTCCCCAATGCTTCAGGAATACTTCATCTAATTGTTCAATGCCAGTGATTGAATTTGTTGGTAGCTCTTTGAACCAATTTCGGGCTTGGCCATCCAAACTCTGGATGAAAACTATAGTCCACACATCTTCTTCTGAAATATTTATGTTTTCTGCATAAGCATAAAATGCTTCAATGTGTTCTTCAGTAGTATACTCCCCTGCCCCTGTAAACTTTGGCATATATTTCTGGTAGTCACCTGTTGGCATGGCAGACAGGGGATTTGGCAAGACAAGTGGGGCATATCTGTTTGCCAAGATCTGTTCCATCCTGGTCAAAGGGGTAGCCATGGCAGCCTTGGCGATTGATACAGACGAAGAACTTGTAGGAGATGATGGAGGAGATGAGCTGTCTGAGTTAGAAAAGAATGGTTGTCTTACTTCGTCTTGAGCAGAAGGTTCAGAGGCCGGTGAAAAATAAGAGGCTTTATAAAATTGACCAAGCAATGAGGCTAGATTCTCTTCACCCTTAGAGGACAGATCATGGAGAATTTCTTCAAGGACCGGCAGATTAGTGTAAGTGTGTAAAACACCTTTCGAAGGTTTGCTAGGTGATGAATCAAAAGAAGATGAAGAGGAATTTTCTTTCTTTTGGGAGGATTCAGTATTCAGTTCTTTTGGATGGGATGAAATGTCAATCTCAAGGACAAAATCGGTAATATTAGAAGAAAAATAAGGTTCTTCTACCTTAGAAACTTGAGATGAATTTTTTATTTTCTGGGAATCTTGAATTTCAGCAGGGGATTCAATCAAAGGCTTATTAGATATGGAAGGATGAGTATCAGTTGGAATACCTGAATCAATTGCGCTTGCAGATCTGGAAGCCTGCCTTTGCAAAGCTTTGCCCTTGCTGATGATCTTCTTTGGATCAGGAACTGATGTTGTCAATGGGCCTTCTGGGTTTGCCCTGGTGTGAGCCCTTTTGGGAGCCACTTCGTTTCAATGGAGTCGCCAGATAGAAAATGTACAACCTGATAGTGTCTACTTCTTGTCTATCATCAAGAACTAGATCTATGTCGTCTCCCAGAGAAGTTGAGCTTCGATCTCCTCTCCCCGGCAACGACGCCAATTTGTTATCACTCCAGGAAACTCTCCTAGGCTGTAAGTCAGAGATGCCTGGTAACTAACTCTTTTTGGAAATATTTTTCGAATATTTGATGTGGTTTTTGGATCAAGATGAATATCTAGGGGACTGAACTATGTGTTCAAGACTATCTAGAAATATAAAATCTCACAAGGCCTTCTAATAATTCAGTCAGATAAGTTTTGATTAAATGGGGAGGAAAACAGCTATTGAACCAGATTATACTTCATACAAACAAGCACAATGGGTTTAATAACCAAGGAAATAACTTATGATTATCAACTAAAACAATCAACCAGTGAGATGACAGTCACTTGCAGATTGAATGAGCATCAATAAAGAACTTTCACTCATAAGCTATCAGAGAACAGAGGAGAAAAATCTGACAACACAACTGAAGGAAGCTTGCAATTTTTTATATAATAAGAATAGGTCTTTTGATTACAGTAGCAACATCGTAGAACCCAAAATCGAACCCCAGGTTCGTATAAAAAATAGATATTTATAGTCTTACAAACAGTTATTATAGATCCTAAAAACAGGGATCTGTATTTAATAAAAAAAACTCAATTCTATATAAACAACTTGAAAGTAAAAGTCTTTAACCACTAAAATAGAAAATCGAACTGTCTTCAATCTCCAAAATCGCCAGCTGCATCTTTCAGCTCCTTATCTCTGTAATGTGGTGAAGAATCACAGGACACCTGTCTTTGCCAGTTGGATCTCCCAACGTTCATGGCCGATTTTTGAGGAAATAGTTTTTTTCATTTGTTACCAAAATTCACTCGAACCTTTGATGTTGAACCCTTTGCATGCGGTTTGATATCCCACTGATACACTGGAACCACTTCCAAACCTGTTTGAAATGACCTGTCGTGCCTTTGGCTTCAAAATTTACTTTCCCATCTTTCAACAACGCAACCGTTTAATTTTTCGCGGGTTAGCTGTTGAAAGTCATCACTTTCAACAGCACATGAGTCACAAAATGATAGCTTTGCACTGGGGAAAGTCCCGATTGTGCTCAAAATGGGTTTTCACATCCAAAATTTGATTTCAGCCAAACTTAGTGTGTCTCAGATTTCTCACCTTGCATATTGACGGCAACTTGAGCGAGTACCTTCAGATCTGGATGGTGTTTTTGGCTTAGTTTCTGTTTCAACCTCCTTATTTGCCTTTTGAGGCGTTTGGCAAGCCACCACAAGCTGTTGTAGTCTTTGGTGAGTTTTTCCTTCCTCTTCTTCTCTCTAACACTTTCCTTAGCCAATCTTTCAAACGCAGTATTGGTCTTGGCGAAGTTATCAGATAATTTCTTATACCTTTCTTTAATCACCTGCTCCAAGACCTCTTGTTGGGCAATTACCTCCTTGAGATGCTTGATCTTCTGAGACTTCTTTGATTTGGAGTTTTTTGATGATTCTCCCTGTTCTGTCTGACTGAAGGTTTCATAGTTCTATGCACACTCAGCTGACTGCTCAGAACTCTTGATGACAGGGCATTGGTCTGGCTGCTCTGATTCTGAATCTGAATAGGGAAAGTTAAGTATATTCTTCCCTGTACTCTGCTCTGTAGGATGCCCTGTATTCTACTGTGTAGTCTACTCTGTAGTCTGCTCAAAGTTCAACTTTCTCTTCAACCTGTGATGCTTTGCTCCAGATATTCTGTCCTCTGAAGGCCTTGGTAAGGTCCTTCTTTTTCTTGAACTTCTTTGAGGAGATGATTGTTTCTTTGAACCCTTCACATGTTCATTTGCAGTCTGGTTTCGTGTTTCAAAACCTTCTCAGAACAGAAAGTGCTCCCAGCTCCTTCCCTGTTGTTTCAATTCCTCCAGGATAATCAATTTTATGAGGTCGAGGTGACACAGAGTAGTTTTCATGCTCAATGGTTGGGATCTAATCCTCTTGCAGACTTTAATCAAACTTTGGTATAGGAAATAAGGCAAATTAATAGGGGTCTTGCCTGTGAAATGATCCAGTAATTTGAAGTGGTACATCATCAGTTTATCATATCTTCCCTCCGATGTAATATACAATTGGATACCTTTGAACAATTCCTTCCATTCTTCATCTAGATATGAAACTAGCATACCTTTTTTCCATGCTTTGTGTCTGTACCCCTCTTTCAAATAGACCCTGGAATCCAAATTTTTGGGAGCCGTGGTTTTAAACCAGCTCTGACCATTTCTTGGTAAACTTGTAGTTGCGGCAATGATAGCCTCATCCACTTTGATTTCCATGGACCCGACGCGAGCTTTATTTCCATCGAAAGTCCTGGAAAAGGCTTCTGCTGTGACCTGGTGGCACCCAACTTGCAACCTTTCAACGAATTCCATACACCCTGCATTTGAAAAATGCTTCTGGACTTCGCGATGTGATTGTAGAAAGGACAAGTTATCCATCTCTCTCTTGAGTAGAGCACCGTTGCGTTTTCTCACCATCTTGTAGCTCGAAAAACTTGACAATTGTAACCCCTGTAACTGCCAGTCGAGCCGAGGTTCTGCGCTGTTGAAAGAAGTTCGGGCTTCCGCTCTGTTTTGAAACAAATGAAAACTTCCACAGCATTCCAGAAATGATTTGTGATATGAAACCACTGTTTGATTTGATGGTGTCAGGCCGACGACACCTCATATGTACCTGCATCACCGAACTCGTATTTTCCATCCCGGATGCCATGAGTGCTGAGCGTGAGTTCTGGGCCGAATTCGAATTACAGTCATATCTTGACATGCATAATTGATTTTCTATCATTTCCCACTCTTATCAGCGCATGCCTTGGATTTGCCTGACGTGGGATGATCATATCATCATTACTTTCAGACGTGGATATCATGCACGTGATTCCCGCTTCCTTCAACAACGACCCGTAGAAAGCGCCTCTATCAACTGTTCGCTTGCCACTTTCATCAGCGCGTGAATCTGTGGAAAACCCCTGTTAGCTGCGGAAAGTATGCACTTTCAACAATGCACCACTATTTAAAAAACACTCCTTAGTTGTGGAAAGTATGCGCTTTCAACAGCGCATGACCTTGCAAACACTGCTCCGTAGCTGTGGAAAGTAGGTATTTTCAACAGCGCGCCACCCGCGACTTGATTTTCGGACCTTTTGAAATTCACCACTTTCAACAGCGCATCGACTAATGAAAAATGTTCCTTAGCTGCGGAAAGTCGACACTTTCCACAGTGCAAACTCAACTTTTGGACATATGTTAGCTGTTGAAAGTGAAATATGCAAATTTTGAAAAAGAAGGCTTCATGGATCACATTATATTCTAAGACAAAAACCGAAACCTAAGCTTTGCAACTATAGAAACCCAAAAAATGACTAGAGGTTACAACCTATCATCTAAGAAAAACAAATAAATCTAGCAGTTTATTTGAGGAGTTAACAATGGCTCCTATTGGGGATGAACACCTCCCTGTGAGGTTTCAAGAACCAAAGAATCAATGCATTTCCTGAACAAGAACCTAAAAACTAAAATATCTGCTAGTGTTTCCATTGGGCATGGAGTTATTGAAAAATAAAATTAAGACTAACACTACAATGTCTAGGCTTTACAGCCTTAGACGAAATAAAGTTTTAAGAATCGCCTGTTTACTGGGCCACTGAACACTTCCTCACCCTCCAGACTCTGCAGAATGAAAGTGTTATTGTTTTGAACCTGAGTGATCATAAAAGGG
>CBVK0100211258.1:0-21413 GCA_900067695.1 Picea abies | reverse complement strand
ATGCCCCCTAATGTGTGAGGTCAGAAGAGCATCTGATGGCCGAAATACATTACCAATCTTTACTGATGTGCCGAACTATTGAGCCCAAGGATCAGGAACCTGGAGGTGTCGTCTGCAAAATAACAAATGTCTCACCAAGGTGGGCATACCCATGCTTGGGATAAAATAGAACCATGGCTACCAATCAAATACACTGTAGATCCATGTCAAATAACTATAAAGAGTAGCCACGAACAATACACAGTGGAGCTACATCTCGAAATCAGAAAGATATACATATAGAGTATCCATCTTCCAAAAGATGATTCGGCCTGATGGCTGGAGATGACATCTTCAGAGCTCGAGAAACAACTTAAAAATCTTCAAAACTCGGGTAGGAGTGTAATATGAGTGTACGAATGCACTACCCAGAGGTCTTCGACGGCTCGTCGGTCATGGAATTGATAATCTTGATGATCAGACTGAAGGCTTCCGTGATTTCGAACAAGGAGTTGATTGGATTTTCAGGATGGTCGAACATGAGGACAAGAGACATATTGCAGAGGGGCCGACTCAGGCTTGGTGACAAACTTCCCTTGGATAATAGCATGACAAATAATGAAACTCAGGTAGCATGGCATTAATCATAAGTCTACGAAGCAGGAGGAAACGCAAACTCTCCATATGTTTGGAAGGATAACCAAACAGTGGAGGACACAACTCTATATAGCAAAAAAAGATTCCTAAGGTCGTACTACATCCCATAGTCTGATGAACAAACAGACAAATGTTCTTTTTCCAAGGGCGACTCATTATGCTGCCAATAAAGAAAATACTTTTCCCTTCCTCTTTTTGGGGTATATTTGATTTTTTTTTGTTCTTTTCAATAATTGTGGAAAAAGAATAAAGGAATATTATGTTACAAAGGAGGAACGAGTTTTGCAAACATACAAGCTCAAGGCACAAGGACAAGACTGATGTTCTAGTAGAATGACACTCAGTAAAAATCCTCCGAAGGCCAAAAGTGTTAAGACGCAGAAGCAAACTATTACAAGGCTGACATATAAGGTATGCAAATGCGGTTGATAAAGCACACAATGGTAACGTCCTTTGATGTAAGTTTAACGAGCCTAGAGAAGGTAAGCTGGTGGTTTTTCATATTTAGAGAGTCTGAAAAAACATAAAAGGAAACTCCATTGGGGTACCTTTTTCGAATATAGTCTAGTCGTTTCGAAAAAGGGGTAAACTAGCACCGATAAGACGTCGATTCAAAACCATTTTAATGAGTGTGATAAGGACAAGATCACTCAGCCATTTTTTCATTTTTAAGGAATCTGAAAAAATATTAACTATGGACTCCATCAGGAATATTCTTCTGGACCAATTTAACGAGTCTGAAAGAATAAGGTCACTCGGCGATCTTTTCAATTTTAGGGAGTCTGAAAAGAGCTTAACTATGGAGTCCGTGAGGGTTTCCTTTTCATAAGTTTAGTCCCTCAGGCCCGAAAAAGGGATAAAATTATACCTGAGAGTACTCTTCTAAAGAACGGAAGTTCCATAGAGTATACCTTTGTTCGTACAGTTGGTCGTCCAGACCTAAAAAGGGGTAAACTACCACCAGACAGACGTGACTTCAAATTTGAGTTTAACGAGAGTGAAAGGCCACAAGATCGCTCGGCAATCTTTTCATGTTTAGAGGGTCTGAAAAGGGCTTAAAAGAAGACCCATTATTTTTTGGGAGTCCTGAGGGTGAGATAAAGAGCGAAGAAGAATCATGAAAATGAGGCTCAAATTCATATTCAGGAAAGACTATAAGGACTCCCAAGCCTACAGTGTTTTAGAGACGGCATGGACACCATAATGCAACCAGGACCTACCTAGGGCATCCATGTTCTGGTAAGCTCTACCGCCAAGTTGCAACACTTCTAAAGCAGATATGATGGTTCTGTGTCACAACCTGATGGGATTGATCCTATGGCAGAGGAAAAAGACAACAAGACACAAAAGTTGGGGTAATAACCTAACCTATATGCTCAAGTTGATTCTTGGGAAAAATTTCATGGACCGTCAAAATTTTCTCAAAACTCAAAAAAGTGTCCCAATACCCGATCAAATCCCTCCCATATAACTCCTGAATCACTCTAAATGGTTTTTGGTATAAAGAAATTGATAAGGGAGGCCAAAAAAGTGACAAAAAGAGGCCAAAAAGTCTATAAATAGAAGATGGCAGCTCATTATCACCATTGTTGATTTGGAAATTGACTCTAGAGCCAAAAGACCCCCTTTGATAAAAACGGTGATTTCGGGAGCTACAGTGGACGAAACGAACTTCCGCTTGGACCAAGTAAGTACAAACTCCCCTATCTAGCTATTCAATTCTTTAATTTTTCTTTTTTTTCATTTTTTTGGTGGGCGTCGACCTTTAAAAGGTCAACCCTAGGTCCACGCGGGCTGTCTTTGGACAGGCCGCATGTACACTCGGGTAGAGTAAAGCCTACCCGCGTGTACACGCGACTGTCACCTAGACAACATGCATGAACCCCCTTTTATTTTCAAAAATAACTAAAGAGCACTGACCCTCATGAACTTGGTTGTTTTGGCAGGATGTATGTCCAATGGAGGGAAAGGGAGCATGAAGCAATTAGTGAGTTGGTTGCGGGAGATCCGAATGTCGTGGCCACATTGATGCAATGTGGTTTGCTTAAGTTCTTCCTGTGTCAATTTATGCAAGCGCAACCAAGGCTACTGAATGCCTTGATTGACTATTGGCACCATAATGCAGAGGCCTTTATGCTAGAGGGGCAATCACTGGTGCCCACAACCGAGGATATCTATTTTTTGACTGGCCTCTCAAGGAGAGGGGAACCGATCAATTTCAGGATGTTTCCATCGGGGCCGCTTAATATAGCAGACTTGATAGCCCTGCACTGTGAGGCTACCTCAACCGTTTGAGCTCCCAGGTTCCCATCATAAGATCACTGACCTATCACTGCAGGCGATATTATTGTTGATTGGGTGGATTACCGGTTCAATAGCCTTGCATCAGGCTTCTTGCATACAGATGAACTGTGCTATCCAGTGCTTGAATGCACATATTTTTGACTGGAGTACCACACTACTTGAGTGTATGAAGAGGCAATTGACAGATTGTCGACAGCGGACACAGAGGAACTTTGGGTTCAGGACGATTTTGTGTTCATTCTTCTTTGAGAGAGTTCTGAGTTTTAGTATTTGGGAAGTGGTACGAGGACATCAATATTCTTTTCCTGCTATATGTAGATGGGCAGTGTTACTACCATGACAGGGTAGTGGAAGGACCAATGAGTCCTTCAATGATGAATTTTTTGCATGGTTGTCACGACAGATCCCTGTGATCAAGGACTACCCATATGCAGGGATAGACTTTTCTAGAGATCTTGAGATACCTGTGCCTCCTGGTGAGGAGCGAGGGGAGATGGGTAAGTCTCCACCTTTGTAGTTTTTTTGTTGTATATGTAATTTTTATGTCTTTTTGTTATATATATCATTTTTTTTATATGCCAGAGTATTTGACGGATATACGTTTGTTGCATGCAGATGTGGGACCCGTGTGACCTGTCAATTATGCGTGGAACAAGCGTCTTCCTTGGCCAGAAGTCGCAGTTGATGTTGCGGGGGACCAGCAGTAGCAGGGAACCTCCTAGTTGGGGAGGTTGAGAGGGTACTTAGACAAGTTGAGTGGAACTTTATGACACTCACTCGCACAGTCTCGATGGCAGAGATAGAGGACCTGTCGCCATCCATGCAGCCTCATGTAGTGGGGGCATCTTGGACTTGGGTCCGATTGTTTAGGCGTTTAGCCCATGCTGTGGACTATTATAACAGGGCCCATAGGCCCTGAACCTATTTAGACTTTTTACATGCCACGAGCACTACTTGTATATATTTTTTGAGGGCATAAGCCCTGTGACTCATTCTTGGTCCTATTTTTGAGGCGCTTGCATTCGTCTATGTACTCTAGTTACTTTATGATGTTATATATGGTTTTTTTAATCTTTTGTGTCTTATGGATCATGTGTGCAAAAATGTATTTACATGCTTATGTCAATGTTCTTTCATATGTGTGCAAGATGCCAATCTAAAATTTGATTAGCTAGAGTATCTGTAATTTGGTTTAATCTCCTAGGAACATGAAAATATTTAATATAATCAAAGTTTCATTCTAAGAGACGTACCCTAGGGAATCGTCGGTGTAAGGTTGGATCATGAACCTGGTATACTCTATTTAGCTGAGACACAACCAGTTGAGCATTGAGATAGACCCGAAGATGAGAGATACCCAATGAGAAGGCATCACGAAGCAACTCAATAACTGCACTATACTTGGCGACATTATTTGTGGTGTCACCTAAGCATATACCTCTAGAAGATAACAACTGGCCCTAAGGTGTAAATATTACCCAAGTTGCGGAGGCAATCCTTCGAGTGTGTCGACTAGCACCATTTACATACCCAACAAACACCTCAGAATCACTTGACATCTACCAAATTGACGAAAGATAACATCAATGACACGTTCATAACACTTAAAAGAAACTAAAAAGTAATAGTACAAAGACTATACATATGTTACAAAAAGTTACCCACAGTGACCTGCCTATGAGTAATACTTCTTGAGGTAGAGCCCATTTCTAGGCTCCGCCAAAGCATTCCCTTCAAAATCAACCAGACGATAAGCACCCTTTTTTAATACCTCTTTGATGATGAAAGGTCCGAACCACATGGGTTTAAATTTTCCTGCCCCTAGGGGGTCCTTATCTTGGTCATAGACCAAGACAAGGTCGCCTTCAGAGAAAATATGAGGAAGAATGGACCTATCATACTGACACTTGACCTTATGTTTGTGAGCCTCGTTGGCCAGGGCCACATCACGATGCTGCTCAAGGTGTACTAACCGTTCTTCAAGTGGAGAAGTGTCTGGAAATAATTGTACTGCCAATTTTAGAGATGGGATCTGACATTCGATGGGAAAGACTTCCTCCATCCCATAAACGAGTTGAAAAGGTGAGAAACCAATTGCAATCTTAACAGATGTTCGGTAAGCCCATAATGTCGAGTATAACATCAAATGCCAATTTGACTTGGCTAAGTTGATAGTTCATTGTAGAATAGTCTTAAGAGTTTTGTTTACAGCTTCCACCTACCCATTGGCTTGGGGGTAGTAGGGTGATGAATGATCTTGCTGTAACCCAAGATTTGATGTTAATTTGGTCATCATTTGGTTTTGAAAGTGACTGCCATGGTCAGTAACAATCTCTCTCGGGACACCGAACCTTGCTATAATCTGGTTGAATAAAAATAAAGTTGCAGTCTCTCCATCATCTTTAAACGTTGGCATAGCTTCGACCCACTTATTGAAGTAGTCGACAACTACGATGATATAGCAGTGCCCCCTTGCTAAAGGGGGGTTGCAAGTAGTGTAATCAATCCCCCATTTGGTGAAGGGACCAACTGTGATGACAGGAAACATGGGAGCAGGATGTGCCCTCATCTTCCGAGAGAAGATTTGGCATAGATGGCACTTCTTGACTGATTCTATACAATCTTTAATAAGTGTTGGCCAGAAGTAACCTGCTCGTAGAATCTTTTGGGTTGTTGCCAACCCAGACAAATGACCGCCACAAGCTCCGATATGGAAATCGTTGAGCACGATGATTGCCTCCTCATGTGTGAGACATCGACGTAAGATGCAATCTACACCTCTCTGATACAATGTATCATTGAGTATGAGATAATTCTTAGCCTGATGGCATATATGCCGACGTTCATCCTGAGAAGCAGAAGTGGGGCACTTCAAAGTTTGGAGATATATAAGTATATCTCCGTACTAGGGATTCGAAGATGTGATCAAAAACATATCTCCCTGGATAGGCGATTCTTCAGGCACAACGTCACCTGACTCAACCGGAAGTTACGAAATAAGCTCTGCGAAGACCAATGACTTTTTGGACTTTGCTGAAACGAAGTCTAAGTCAAATTCCTGGAGGATAACTATCCATCTACTGATTTTTCCACCTATTACCCATCGTGTCAACATATACTGGAATGGATTCACGACAGCAATGACAGTGGTCTTGCGAAACAGAACATAATGATGGAACCGTTGAACAACATGAATTGTTGCCAACGCAAGTTTTTCGATATGAGAATAATTGAGTTCCGATCCTACAAGGCCTCAACTTAGGTAATAGATCATGTATTCTGAGAACAAATCATCTTCCTGAACTAAAACCATGTCAATGGTTGACTCTGCGGTAGCCAAATAAATTAAGAAATCTTTGTTATAGTTAGGTGGTCGTAGTAAAGGGGTCGTTGTGAGGGCATGCTTTAATGCGTCAAAAGAGCATTGAGCGGCATCGTCCCAGTAAAAAGGAACATCTTTCTTCAGTAAGCGCATAAAGCCCTTGGTGATTTCAGCGTAGTTAGCGATGAAGCATCGTAAAAATTTCACCTTGCCTTATAGACTCTGAAGTTGAAGGATTGTGTGTGGGGGAGGCAATTGGATTATTGCCTCCACCTTGAGAGGATCGACCATGATCCCTGTTGTTGATACGATGAAACCTAACAAATGTCCTGATGTTACGCAGAAGCTGCACTTGTTTGGATTCAAGTGAATCCTAAAGTAGCAACAGTGTTTGAAGATTATTCTAAGGTGTGTGGGATGATCCGTTCTCTTGCGAGATCGTGATGCTAAATTATCTAGGTAGGCCTCAATTATATGCTTGAGATCATGAAAATCAAAAGACATGGCCCACTAGAATGTGGCTCTAGCATTTTTAAGACCAAAAGGCATCTTACGATATGCAAATGTACCCCAAGGACAAATGAATGTCATTTTGTGTTGGTCTTCGGGTTTGATTTGGATTTGATTATATCCCGAAAAATCGTCCATGAAATAAAAGGCTTCGCAACCAGCACATTCATCAATGATTTGGTCGATGAATGGTTTTGGAAAATTATATTTGGGACATACCTTGTTCAAATCACGGAAATCGGTATATACATGAATTGTGCCTTGTTTTTTATTGACCGGCACAGGGTTTGACACCCATTGAGTCAAATGGATAGGATAGATAAAACCTGCCTTTAGCAATTTCTCAACCTCAATCTTGATGGTTGTTGCTTTCTTGGGATTAACTAGGCAAAGCTTTTGTCGAACAGGCTTGGCATCAGGATAAGTTGTGATTTCATGTTCAACTATTTTTGGATTGATGCCTGGCATTTCCTCATAAGACCAAGCAAAAACGTCGCAGAATTCTTTGAAAAGATCCATGTAGATTTGAATCTCTTCAGGGGAGCAATCTGCCCCGATGAAAACGTTCTCCACGACACCAGGGTTTCGGGAGATGTTGATTGGTATAGTTTCAGCGATAGTTGCCATATTTCCCTCAGCATAAATTTCATGTGTAGATAAGAGATTAATAGGACACGACTGATCTCCCGTCATGGTCATGGTGAATTCTCCTACTTCGATTCGGCTTAACTCTGGGAGAAAATATGATCTATGATGAAGATATTCCCAAGGTTTTTCTGGACTAGTCATTGCTTCGATTACTGCTTCATCAGAAGGAAAGACTAAGTCTAACGAATCAATGTTAGCGAGAGAACCCTGAGCCCAAATAGGCTCTAGAAGTGGATCTAACTCTTGTGCAAGAGTCGACTCAGGGTTAGCTGAATCTTGTTGGACTAAAGAGTACGCTACTTCAGCGGAAGACAAGGGCATGGACATGCTTGGGTGCCCTGTCTCATCCATCGTGGTTGATGGAGAAGGAAGTATCCAGGGATCCTCAAAGTAAGTCGTGCGGAACGACGAAACTTGAAAAATCTCAACCTTATAGTGATTGGATATAAATTTGATATCATCGTGAGGAGGTGGGTAATCGAAGGTACCCATCAAGGATGGGCACAAACCAACCCCTGCGTTGACGACACCTGGTTCAGGATTATCAATCATCAGGACCGTGGATGCCCCCAAAGCTGGGTCAGGTCTGAAGAAAGACAATTGATCGATGGTCACTATCCGGCCCTCATGTGGAAACAACAAGACCCAGAAAATTGTAGCAACCACATCTTGCATAGCATAAGTCCAACTCCATCCTAACAAGAAGTTATAGTCGAGGGGAGCATCGACTACCTCTACTTCGACACACATAGTCTTCCCTCCTAACTGCATGGGGAAAGAAGGAACGATACCATGTGGTCGAAATGACCGACCGTCGAAAGTAGTGAGGAGAGTCAGTGATGGAGACAAAATGGGCTGGCCAATGGCCTTCCAACATGCCAACGACATAACGCACGTCGAGGTGCCCTCATCGACTACCGTGCGAAAAATATTCCGAGTAAAAGTTTTCGTGGGATAAGCCACTACTATCTGAAACTCTACATGGTAAGGCAGACGAGGTTTTAAGTCGATTGTATCTAACATGATGGTACCTGGATTACAAGTCTCAGTAGAGCCCAAAACGGTTAACAAGGCTTTCCTCTGAGCAGGGTAGCTTTGGAGGACCTCCAAAGTAGACATCACACAAGGGGTTTGTGATAAATCTTCCACCACAGAGTAGTTTTTGGTGGTCCTTGCATTTGGGTTATGAGAAGCTTTTTTAAATGCACCTTTTGGAATGCATGTCATCGTTTCTCCCAACGTCTTCTCAATCTGTAGAGGAAGAGATGGGAGATAAGCTTCTTTACCCTTCTCAGAAATGCTCGTCTTACTATAATCGTGAGCTCTAGTCGATATGAAAGCATCACCCCTAACCATATATACGTTCGCGGATGCAGGGTTGTTCGGAGGTGGGAAGGTTTCTTGGCTGCCCCCTTCCGTGCTTGCAAAGGATTGAGTTATATTTTGCTCATGTTGAAATGGATTAGTCAACACTGCCTGATGTTGCTATGTGACAAACTTTTGGGCCTCTGCAAGTCGAGGACATAGATGGGTCGGGTGGTCTTCCGCACACAAGTTGCATGGATACCTCGCCTTCTGTTTTTTAGTATTTTCCCCACCAACATTATCGTTGGGTTTTTTGTCCCCCTTACCCTTCTTTCGTTGTTTTTTCTTCCCTTCAGGCTGTTGGGTGGCCTTTGGGTTAGTCGACTGCACTGTGTGTACCTTCGACGTTTGGGTAGGGGGAGCAGTCAAAGTAGTAGTTTGGTTGGCCGTTGTGTGTTGTATGGATAACTGCTGCAACTGCTTCGTCAATTGCTCAGCGGGCTTTGTTTGTGTTGAACCCACAATACCATCGGCATGTGGTCTAGCTCTTTGTCTAGTTTTATCCAGTATTGAACGTGGTGCATCTGGAAAGATGTTGTATAATAAACCAGACTGAGAATAGATGAGCTCAAACTATTCATCCCTCATGATGGCATCTTCTTCGGAGAAAATTCTGGATGTCGCGATGTCTTTGGATAACTGTGGGACCAAAGACTTAAGGAACCACTCAAGCAAGAATGCTGGTGGGACTGGTACCTTGATTAAACTCTTCCGACGTCTCCACTCTCAGATGTGATCAGAGATATGGTCCATTGTTGTCTGTTTGAAATTAGCGAGCAACTCTGTGCCAGTGTTGTATCTCACAGGTAACTGGAAATGGTTAAGGAAAGCCATCGCTAGTTTGCCAAAAGAAGAGTATCTTGAGCGATCGAGCTCAATGTACCATTTCGCGGCACTCTCAATGAGAGTACATTGAAACAATCGCAACTGTACGGAGTCATCTTTCAATGAGTTAGATGAGCACCAAAGATGGAAGGTAGTCACATGATCTCCTAGATCTTCATTAGACTTGGCTTCGAACTTTGGAATGTCCGAAGGCAACTTTGTCGGCATAGGAGGCCAACGCAGATCGTGACAAATGGGGTCATTCAACAACCTTGTCAAATCTAGCAAGTGTAAAGTCGCCAGGAAAGGTAGTTTGGGTTGTTGTTGATAACCTAGAAGAAAGGGTCCTAGAGTTTGACTGGCACTAGGTTTCCAGGAAAAGTTTGGTTGTTAGCTCAGATTTTGGTAGAAACCAGGGCCCTGGCCAATGTAAGGATTTTGCATATGTGGAGAAATCATCGGTTGATTTCCCAAATAGGACATAGATTGTTGGGCATACATTGTATTTGAAGGACTTTGGGAAGGATTACCCCATGCCGGTCTCGTGGGGATAGGCATAGTAGTTTGTCTAGGGTTCCATTGATTGTGGAAAGAATTACCCTAGATCAGCATTCTAGAGGAGGGAACAGATCCTTGCCCTGAATTCCAAGGTCCTTCTAGGTTTGCCCCCTGTGCAGGAATAGTACCCTGCACAGGAGTAGATTGTCCAAAAATGGGGTTTCCCCTAGTCGGGAAAGCGGCTGATGAGAAGGTATTGTTATCAAACATTCAGTTCCAAGAAAATGGTGTTGAACCTAGTGTGTAGGTTTCCCGACGGATTGCTGATGCAAACCACCGAGTGAAGGGGACGAAGGAGGGATATGACCTCCTCCGTAAGGAAAAGCGTTAAAAGGGATAGGAGTTCCCCCCATGTGACCTTGCAGAGGAGTGCTAGAGCTCCCTGCCCCTAGACCCAAAGTCTGTAAAGTGGAGTAGGAAAGTACAAGACTTGTACCCGAACTAGGCATATCGTATGAGAACGGAGGGCATGTCGCACTAGGTGTGAAAGGGGTTGTGGCCGCTTCCAAAGACGGGTTCGGACCACTGTGAAAAGTAGTTGTGGTCGAGACCATGGTGGCTTGAACTGACAATGACAGGTTAGGAGATGACAACTCTCCTGTGGTGACAACCGTGGTGGGAATTGAAGAATTCCCAGAAGGAGTAACAACATTTGTTTCCATTGTTGTGTGCGACACTGTCTGGCACTCGTAAAATTGAATTGGTATAATGAAAGGTGCCAAGAAATCAATGGTTGGGGTTTCAACCGGGCCAAGAGCGATTGCTTCAAGGTCCAAGACGGTCGATTCCTCCAGGGTTTGTTCAGGCACAAAGGTTTGTAACCCGGTCACTTCAAAAGACCCTTGTTGGTCTAGCTTTCGCCTTAATGGTGGCGGGGGTGGCTCCAATGTAACCGGCGGCAGGCCAAGAATCCTTTGTGACCAGCAGAGCTTGGGATCCTCCACTGTGTGAGAAGATCCAAGACACTCTAAGGTAGTCTAAACTCTCAAAAGTAACACACACTACAAAAGTCCCTAGAAGATAAGACAAGCAAACACTAAATTAATTGGAAGAATAGTTACAACAACCAACACTAAAGCAACTTACCAGTGTAAGTGAAACTCGAACATGGAAGCACCCTACGGGTATACTCTGTAAAGCGTGGCCCGATGTCTATCCTAGGTACCGTGGTATAACCCCGCAATCACCTGTGTATGTCCCTAAAAAGATTGGCAACTAGGTTGCCATCACGCGAACAGTCACCAGGCGGGTACAGTCGAAAGTCGGGTAGACCACAATGAGCAAGGTATCGAGCCCAAAAACTGTCAAGGGTATCAAGAGAAAATGTTCTGGAAGACAAATGAGGACCTCGAACGGATTCGAGACCCACAAAGCCCCGTGGAAAATGAAAACGACGGAATCCCAAAACAAGCCCTCTATATGTGTTCTCCACTACGATTGGTCCAACTTTGGAGGGGTTATCTCCGCTACCTTTCCACACGCGACCTCGTGTTTATCCCCTGTGTTATAGGGGGGTCCCGGATAACTTTCACGACACTGGACTTAGACACTCCCTATCTTAGGCTCCAATGTTTGATTTTAAATGGCCTTGAAGAGTTTCCTCTCCAACCTAATCCAAGGCCTTAGTCCTGAACTAGTTTGTGAACCCTACAAACATAAAAGTCTAGTAGATTTTAAATTTAGTGTTAATTTTATAGCTTTGTTTTACGTCAAGGGGTATGAGGGTGAAAATGATGATGTGTAAAAGACGAAAGAAAAAAATGAAAGAAAAAGCTGGAAACAAAACTTTTACTGAATGCAAAATTTCAACAACTTTTCTAAAGAAATATTTTTAATTTTTTCTAAGATTTTGGACAACAAACTCAAAGGAATTTCACTCGACTATGAGCTACTTATGATCTAAGTGAACTGCAAAAACTTATGAAATAAAAGACTTTTCCCTAGCTAATGATGCAGAAACATACTCTTCAACCAAAGAAGAAAATGAAAAGAGATTTTTTTATAATTATTTAAATGCTAGTAAAGAAAGAAAGGGAAAATACCGATAAGCAAAAAACCAAGAAAAACAATTCTGGCCTAAATCGCAGATCGCAAAGAATCAGGTCAAAAATCACACACTAGCAATTTTCTGTTAAAAGCAATGACTCTCACACTTGTCTAAAAACCTTTAAAAATTATTTTATTTTATGAGAAAAAGTAAGCTAAGAGTAAAATTAATCCTAAGCTACTGACTATTCAAACAGAGATTCAAACACCTAAGAGGAATAATTCTTATCAAGGGAAAGGATGATTGTATTATCCTTAACAAAAAGTATCTTGTACAAGCACGCGACTGTTACTGAAACAGCATGCGTGTGAACACGTGCTGAACAAAGACAGAGGGCGTGTACACGCGGGCTGACCTTGTACAGGCCGCGTGTATATCTAAACTCTAAGAAAAAATGAAAACAGACAGACTAAACCAGGAAAATACCACTGATATTGATAACCAGGATCCCTTGAAGGCTTGGATACTCTTTCTAACAGAAAAACAAATAATATAAGGAAAAATGATAAAGCAAAAACAATCTAAGATAGGACTGCTAGCAGGGAAGAGGATGACTGCCTCTGAAGTCCTCTGAACTCTACACACTACTGCTACCTCTACAGCTAGCGTTCACACACGGGTTGTAAGAGGGTAGGGCGTGGGTACACGCATGCAGACCTTGTGCAAGCCACGTGTACCTTTGTGGGTCCCAAAAAAAATAGTCAAGCAAAAGACGAGGAAAGATGGTATGGAAAACCAAACTCCCTGCTAGCTCAGACCTTACAGAAATGAAAAGAAAAGACAGGCAAGAAAAACTAGTCTTTAAACTACCCAAAAACTAAAGAAAATTCTAGGAACCCTAAAGAGTATTCCCCAGTATGGTCGCCAATTCTGTTGTTGGGGAAAATCACCCTACGGACTAGCAAATAGAGTTCAGACTTTCCATGCAGATATGATCGACTAGAAATTACTTTCTACCTTCATCCCTAGATTTAAATCCCCTTTTCTTAGTAAATGCATGGAAAGATCAACCTACCTCGTTCCCGGCATTTGATGTCGATCCTCTGTTGTGCTTAATTACTTGTTCGCAATACTCCTTCCAAAGCTGACCTGCATCCAAGACAAGCAACAACTATGCATGCATACTACTTATATATTAACGGGTTAGAAATCAAAACATATATTGATCAAACTATAAACAGCTCATGAATTGGGATGGGAAAAGCATTCTCTTTATTACTTAGAATGAGTCAACTTACAAAAGCTGAGACTAGCTACTGCTCCTCGAACCTGATCCTGGGCTCCTCTTCATCTGTCCTTCAACTGCTTTGCTTTGAATCTCCTTTGGCACAAGGAAAGGCTAAAGGGTTGGGACAATGGGAATACGTAAATGGGCAGAGTTTCTTTGCTATATTTTTCCCTCCTCCAAATGGGACCCCTACCCCTTCTTTTATAGGCTAGAAGGAGCTAGGTATTTGGAAGAACCCTCGGCCATGCATGGCCGGGAGTTTCAATTAACTCACCCATAGCTTTTTGTTCCGTCGGCAACTTTCCTTTTTTCATGCTTTTGTCGATCCACACGGGTTGTTTTGGGTCAGCCAGTGTGTACACGCGTGCAGTAATGGATTAGGGCGCGTGGGCCTTTATACAAGAGGATTTTCAAAGAGTTGTTTAGTAGTGTTTTGGCAAAGAATGGATATGAGTTGGTCTGATGCCAGGTAATCATGTGTGGTGCAATTTAGGGTTATAACACAACGCATGCAGCTCCAAGTGTGAAAAAGGGAACACATGCAGCTCCAGGAAGACAAGTGTCAACCTGGGAGCATACAGTTAAAATATGAAGCGTCAGCTGAGTTTGGGGTTCCTCCTCCATTTTTGTGGCTGTCTGTCTGAACCATGGGTTGCTATGTGTCTGATCTCAGCGTTGATTCCTGGTCACGCAACTCTGAAACCGATGTTACATGAACCTTGTTGTGTCTTAGTGGCCTGTTGTTGTATTCTATCGTATGAACCGCTTGAGTCTGTGTTCGACCTCTGCGTTGATTGAAACTAGTGGAAAACCTGTGGATTGAGTCGTGTCACATGTGTACGTTGTCAGCCCAGCCTATTCTCTCTTGCAGAGTCAATTCTGTACCCAAAATGTCTTTGGGTTGCTACCTTATGTTTTTCCTGAGTGGAATTGACCAGTTGTTGTTGTTGTTATCCTCACCTTGATGGAATTGGGATGAAACTGGTTGAAGAAGTGGGTTGTCAGACCCGTGGTTGAAGAGGCAAGTTGTCAAGCCTATGAGAAACTCTCTCCAGGTGAGAGAGTCTGTTGGGAAGTGGTTTTCTCCCAGAGTGAGTCCAGCACCAGCTACGGAGCTCTGAGAATTCCTGATCCGACCTATTACCGAGACCCAGAGAGGGAGGTGAAGCACCGATGGACTGTTCTTGTGAAGGTGTATACTCCTAGGTGGAACAGGCATGTAGGGAATGAGAGTCCATGAGTAGAGGGCATAAGAAGGCTCCTAGAGAGAATCCTTCTGGTTGCTCCATGCAGTTTTCCCTGTAACCTCAGCCTAGACTAGGATTCCTTGCCTTGGGTGGAGCTTAGTCCCAGCTCGGGGGTGACCCACTGCTGATCATGATGAGTAGTGTGGTCTAAGGCTGGGAGGTTCATGGAAGGCCTGCACGTGGTTGGTGGAATTACCACAGTTTCAAAGATAAGTATCAGCTTATGCTTAATATTATGTTTTGCATGCATGTGTTGCTTGTATGCATTATGTATTCTGTGGTGCATATGAATTATTGATAATGCCAAGGATTATTTATGTTAGCAGTAATATTGTGCTTACTTTGAGTTAAATGCATTTAATATGACTTAAATGCATGTTATTAATTAAGTATGAGAATGATGTTGTTCCGCACAGTAGTGTTTTCCCGACCAGTGGAATTAAGGTCGGGGATGGCGTTACAGTATGGTATCAAAGCCTAGTTTCAACGCTGAGCTTGGATGGGCCAAATAAGTGGTCTTGGACCCAAGGTTTCAGGAGGAAATTGTGTCTAGAGGACTAATTTCAGATCTCAGAATGTTTCTGAGTGTCAATGGGCTACTTGACCATGTTACAAAGCTCAGGAGGTGTAGTGGTATTATAAAACTACAGTCGGTGTGGTATATGACCACGGGGAGAGAGAGAACTCCACACCAGAAATGTTGAAGCCATAGGATATGTTTAGGAGGAAAGGAGAACTCTCACGACCATCAAATCTAGAGAACTTGCACAAGGCTTAAAACCCTTTGGAGTTGCACAAGAGTGTGGAAATCGCGATATGCGAAATCTCGAATTCGTCAGAACCATCCATCAAAAAGGACGCGTGGAGAGCGATCAGCCTTTCGCTGACTCATGACTTGAAATGGTCTAAGGGTGAGTTCGTGAGAATTCACAAAACACGAATCCACGATTGGATCACAACTGTTGATCTAAGAGAGATCTGGACGGTTAGTTGTCTAGGAAGAAATCGACATTTCTGGAATAGGGAGGACGAAGGTGGAAAATCCTTCGACCTCATGACACACAAAATCTCGATACACGAAATGCCGATGAGATATAAGTCATCAGATCATGGGGAATTAGGACCATTGGATCAAGTAGGTGATAGACCGTAATTTCACAATTTCGGCAAATGAAAGTCCGAGATGTGTAGATGCACAGACTCCTTATGCCCGAAACTCTGAAATGAAAAGTAAAAGTAGTGGGGCCCTATGACGTTGTTGGGAGTGAGGTGGACCTTCATAAGGACACCATGTGTCACTACCTTGGTGGGTGACAGCTGTGCTATGGGCTCGGAGGGTAAGGAAATCAAATTTTCGAAAGTCGGGAGTTGGAGAGGGAAGCGAGTGTGAGAACCTCCGGGACAAAAACCCCAAAACCCCGAAGCCTTGAAATCTCGAAACCCAAAGTTTTGTTTGGAGAGTCTTATAGCACCTAGCAGTTTAGCGTTTGATCATGGCCCATGGACGCATGGGTTGGGGACTAAGAGAACGGGGGCTATCACCTGAGAATTACAAAGCCGAGCAGAACTCGGAAAATTTGTGAAGTCGAAACGTTTTCTTATTCCCGTTGGTTTATGATTGATGTAGCTTTATTAAGGGTTTAAGGCCTAACAAACTTCGGTTGACTGCACGTTGTGTGTACAAAGTTCAACGAGTGTCAGGACAGCCATGAATCGATGCCGAGTATAGAAATGGAAGAGGTGCAGATTTCCTCCAATTCAGAGAACGAAAGAGAAGGAAGGGATGTCAACTTGGGAGTCGAAGGATCGAACTCCAATGGGCATGGAAGAGAATTGGATAAGGAAGGGCATATGATGAAAATCATTGAAAGATTGCAGAGAGAGGCCCAGGATCACCGAGACGATAGCCGAAATCTCATGAGGATCAGGGATTGGCAGGTTGAATTCAACTTAAAGATGTTGAAGAACCTGGAAAGAATAGAAATGAAATTGGAAAAGGAGAGTGACACAAGCAAAACATGGAGTCATAGGACCCCTGAGAGAAAAAGAAGATCTAGGAGTGGTAGAAGACATCGTCGTCTCTCCCGAAAGCATTCTGAAAAGGAAACACACAGTAGTTTAAGCCCATCCCCTACCAGAAAACACCGAAGAACTAGAGTGGATGAATTGAAAGGGCATATGAAAAAGATTAAACCTCCTACGTTTGATGCAGAACATAAGAAGGAGAAAGATGTTGAAACATGGTTGCCTGGCATGAGGAAATATTTCCAATTGCATAATTATTCCTCTCATGCAGAAGGAAGAATTGCAATGTATCAACTAAAAGGAAAAGCATCCATGTGGTGGGATCAGCTTGTGTAGGTGCAGCACATTAGAGAGAAAGATATCACATGTAAGAAATTCAAGAGGTATTTTGAGAGGAAATACCTGACTAAAAGATACTATGACAGAAAGATGAAGGATTTCTTTGAACTCAAGCTGGGAAGCATGACCATTGATGAATACGAATGAAGGTTTTTGGAATTACTGAAGTATGTTCCATTCATCAAAGATGAGGCTGTCAAGATTCAGAGGTATCTGAGTGGACTGCCACCTCCCATTGGTGACAAGATTCAGTATGATGATCCTAATATTATGGAAGAAACAATAAGAAGAGAAAAATGCTTATATGAGTAGCAAAGAAAAAATCCTACCTTTCAGAAGGCTTGGGATGACCAGGAGAAGTTTAAGAAAGAACAAAGGTAGAAGGGAAACAAACCTCTCTTTTTCAGAAATAGTCCGCAAGGACATCCATCATTTAGAGAGCCAAGAATGGCTGAAGTGGGAAAACACAGGCTGAGACAGACGCCCATTCAGTGTTGGGGTTGTAAAGAGAACCACAAGTATAGAGATTGTCCCCATAAAAATGGCAAAGCAAGAGTTGTCCATAATGTTCAACAAGCTAAAATAGTGGAGGACATGGGCAGTAGAATGCCAAGGATCTGTGTGGCCCTGGACAACAAGCAAGCTGAATTTCAAGCGCACATGATTGAAGTGGAAGGTATGATTAACAACCAACCATTTATTATTTTAATTGATTCAGGGGCTAGCCATAGTTATATAGACCCGAGAGTGGTAGAAAGTTTGCATTTGATAAAAAGCAAACATGGAAAGTCTTGGTTAGTGAAGCTAGCTACAGGAACCAAGAGGAAAGTCACAGAGTTAGTCAAGTCCTGTCCTGTAGACATGAATGGATTGAGCACGAAGGCTGAATTGAATATTTTGCCTTTAGGCTCTTATGACTGTTTAATTGGGATGGACTGATTGGACTAGCACCATGCCCTCCTGGACTGTCATAACAAGGAATTTACATGCTTGGATGAGGAGGGGAATCAGAAAACAGTCCAAGGAATTCTTAGAGTTGTTACTATTAGAGAAATCTTAGCAATGCAGTTGAAGAAGTGATACAGAAAAGGCTATCAATTATTTGCAGCCCAAGTGGAGGAAGCATCCAGAGATGAAGTCTCAAAGATTGGGGACCATGCAGTACTAACAGAGTTTGAAGATGTATTTCAGGAGGTACCCAGACTACCTCCGAAGAGAGATATCGATTTCTCTATAAATTTGATGTCTGGAGCAGCTCCAGTGTTGAAATCTCCTTATAGAATGAGTACGCCTGAGCTAAAAGAGTTGTAATTACAACTTGAAGAGCTTCTAAAAAGGGGGTACATTCGCCCAAGTGTGTCACCTTGGGGTGCCCTAGTCCTGTTCATGAAGAAGAAGGATAGGATGTTGAGGCTGTGCATTGATTTCAAACAGTTGAACAAAGTAATTGTCAAGAACAAGTATCTTCTGTAGAGGATCGATGATCTTTTCGATCAGTTGAAAGGTGTGAAAATATTTTCAAAGATAGATCTCAGATCGAGATATCACTAGGTAAGAATAAAGGATGAAGACATCAGCAAGACCTCCTTTAGAACAAGGTATGGTCATTACGAGTTCACAGTGGTACTGATTGGGCTATCGAACGCACCTGTTGTTTTTATGTGCTTGATGAATGGTGTATTCAGGGACTATCTGGACAAGTTTGTCATAGTCTTCCTGGATGACATTTTGGTGTATTCCAAGTCAGAGGAAGAGCATGAATAACACCTAAGGATGGTGCTGCAAGTGTTGAGAAAACACCAGTTGTATGCCAAGTTGAGAAAATGCTCGTTTTATCAAAGGCAGATCCATTACTTAGGGCACATTATTTTAGAAGAAGGGATCGTCGTGGATCCTGAGAAGGTTGAGGCCATTAGAGAATGGTCAGCACCAAGGAATGTGGTGGAAGTTAGATCCTTTATGGGTCTAGCGAGCTATTATAGAAGGTTTATCACAGGGTTCTCAAAGATAGCTCACCCTATCACTTCCTTGCAAAGGAAGGAGAAAAGGTTTTAGTGGATTGAAGAGTGTGAGAAAAGTTTCCAACAATTGAAGCAGTTGTTAACCGGTGCTCCAATCTTGAGGATTGCAGATCCAAATGTGGATTTCATGGTGTGCATAGATGCGTGTAAAGAAGGATTGGGAGGAGTTCTCAGTCATAATGGATTTGTAATCTGTTATGAGTCCAGGAAACTGAAAGAGCACGAAAAGAATTATGCCACTCACGATTTGGAGTTGGCAGCAATCATTCACCCTCTGAGGAAATGGAGGAGTTACCTCATGGGAAGGAGGTTTGAACTCAAAATAGACCATAATGGACTGAAATATTTGTTTGATCAGCCAACCTTAAACGCTAGACAAAGTAGGTGGCTGGAATTTATGTGTGAGTACGACTTTGAGATCAAGCATATCAAAGGAAAGGAGAATAAAGTGGTTGATGCACTCAGCAGGAGGGTGCATGAATTACATGCTACAGCCATTAGCATGTATTGGACTGATATTAAAAGAAGAATTTTGGAGGCTGCAAATTTAGATCTGCAGTACAGGGAATCGGTAGCCAAGCTATAGCAAGGTAAGATGCCACAGAAGAAGGAAAATTATAAATTGGAAACAGATGAAATACTACTGTACAAGAACAGAATTTTTGTACCCAATGTCTAGTGCTTGAAACAGATGATTTTGCAGGAGATGCATAATGTGCCTTATGCAGGGCACCCTGGATATAAAAAAATAGTAGCAGCGGTCAAGAGCCATTACTTTTGGCCGGGTATGAAGAGAGAGATCGTTGAATACATCACCAGATGTATGGAGTGCCAGAAAGTTAAAGTTGAGCATAGGCACCCAGCAGGGTTGTTGCAACCTTTACCCATTCCTGAGTAGAAGTGGGAAGTAGTAATGATGGATTTTATTACAGGATTTCCCAGAACAAGCAAGCTGCATGAGTCAATCATGGTGGTGGTGGACAAGCTTACAAAAGCTACCCATTTTATTCCACTGAAAACTACTCACAAGGCAGCAGATGTTGTGGATATTTTCATAAAGGAAGTGGCACGATTGCATGGAATTCCTAAAACGATTTTGTCTGACAAAGACCCAAAATTCACCTCGAATTTCTGGAAAGGATTGTTCAAAGGATTCGAAATGAATCTGAACTTCAGTACAGGTTATCATCCTGAGTCTGATGGACAGATAGAGAGGGTGAACCGAGTAATAGAAGACATACTGAGAATGTATGTGATGGACAAACCATCAAGATGGGAAGACTACCTACACTTGGTAGAATTCGCTCACAACAATGGGTATCATGCATCGTTAAATATGAGCCCATTTGAATCACTTTATGGAAGAAAGTGCAATACTCCAGTGAGCTGGGATAATCCAGCTGATAGAACAATAGTTGGGCTAGAGTTGCTCAAGGAGACGGAGGACCAAATGATAAAAATTAAGCAGAATTTGAAAGCTGCCCAGGACAAGCAGAAAAGTTATGCTAATAAGAACAAAACCCATAGAGAGTTCAAAGTGGGTGATCATGTTTTCCTGAAAGTGAAAGCTAACATGAGTTCCCTAAAGCTGGGAAGTTGTGCCAAGTTGGCAGCTAGATTTTGTGGGCCATTTGAAATCCTGGAAAGGATTGGGCCAGTTGCATATATGCTTGCATTACCTACATCTATGACTGTACATAATGTGTTTCATGTTTCATTGCTTAAGAAACATATACCATATGCTAATCATGTTATTGATTGGAATGTGATTCAGGTGGAACAAGAAGGTGTCCTGCAACTGCATCCTGTGCGCATATTGGACAGGAAAAAAAAACAACTCTGGAATCAAGCTATAGGACTTGTAAAGGTCCAGTGGACCTAGTACGGTCCTGAGGATGCGACATGGGAGCATGAAGATGTTATGCGGGCAGAGTACCCGCATCTTTTTGAAAATTTTGAAAAGCTTGCAGATGCAGTGTAAAGTTGCACTGAGGACAGTGCAAAAATAAGGGGAGGGGATTGTAATACCCCAAGGACGTGCCCCAATTGTATTATGAATTGTAATTTTTTTTTATAGGCTGGTGAGCCAATTTTATATAAGCTAGTGGGATTATGTGTTATTTAGGCCAGGGAGCCTAAGTGTTGAGGGCCAGGAGCCTGATTTTTGTACATGTACTTATGAAAAATATTAATATAAACATCATTGCGTGCAGACCAACCATAATGAATGAGCGATGGGGGACTAAGCTTCCACAGAATGGGCAAGGGATTGGGGGAGGAAGGTTGGGAAGAGAGGCTAAGTGTTGAGCCTAGGGGCTTAAGTCCTTGAGAATAATAT
>CBVK0100211256.1:0-16980 GCA_900067695.1 Picea abies | reverse complement strand
AAGCACATAATGTTTTCCATGTTTCATTATTGAAGAAATATGTACATGATTCTGATCATATAATTGAATGGTCTGTGATCTAGGTGGAACCAGAGGGAGAATTCCTGCCAGAACCTCAATGCATACTGGACAGAAAGGAAACCCCGCTCAGGAATCGAACCATTGCACAGGTCAAGGTGCAGTGGAAACATTTTGGCCCATATGAGGCTACATGGGAAATGGAAAATGCCATGAAACAGGCATATCTGATTTTGTTTACCTCTGTACATACATGTCATATTGATAGATAGAACATTGAGGACAATGTTCCTTTAAGGGGGAGGGAATTGTAACACCCTGTTTCCCCCAGTCTGTAAAAATAACTATACTGGCTAAGAACTATGGCAAACTCAAAGCTTGTGAATGTTTGATTTGACAGACCTTTGTATAAAAGGTTCAAGGAATGTAAATGATGTGGGAAAATGTGTTGCTTGACTGCTGGGAGGAGGATGTGCTGAAAAAGAGACCATGATGGCTAATGAGAGGTGGTGGAAGGGGATGGGAGTGGCTACGTTAACTTCCACCGAACCGAAACCATACTGGTTTGTACGTGATCTGAAACCAAAGCTCACTCTCAGACCCCAAAATGAGTTACCCGCCCTGATGGTAGGTGGGGAGGCTCCTCAAGAGTAAATGAGGGGATGGGGCGAACTTCCCATTCATAGAAGCTCTTAGACCTGACCATCGGACATAGAATTTTGTGCCACACACAACCTTGCAAGAAGAAAGGAAAGAAAAGAAGTGTGGAAGGGAGAGAGAAAGAGAGTGCGCGTGACAGGAATCGCGAAAGGAGAACCAGAAGAACTCTGGGAAAATACAATGATTCATGAGCAGAGGAGAAGGAGAGTAACCTTCATCCTTGAGTTTCGACGAGTAGCAAGTAAGAGACTGAGTCTCAAAGCATCATGGTCTAGCTCGGGGGTGGCTAGTGGTAAATCCGTTTGGAGTCACTGAGCCTATGGTTGGGTGGAAACGAGCACACCTCTCAGCAGTCGTGTCACACCTGGTGTTTTTCTGATAAGTGTTTATATCTCATATTTTGAATTGAATATAATGGATGCAGACTCATGTTTGTACAATTATAAATGATTGATTTCTGTATAGAAGTGTTTTCCTGGTGTTTTGATCAGAAATAATGGATGCACGCTTATGCTTATTTGACCATATTCGGTTTATATATATATATATATATTGAGAAATTTTAGATTTTGAGTCCGTTCTTAGGAGATTTGTCCCATTTACTTAACTCACACGATGCCCTGGTTGGATTTACCCGATGGCACCTCCTTCCGGGAAAGTTCCCTCACCTTATAGAGAGGAGTGAGTTCCTTGAAAGGACTACCGTTTTAGTAAACCCATGAATTGGCTTCATCTCTGTCACATAAAGTAGCTTAGTGGGGATACCTTTCGGCATTTCGATGTTTCGGCACCTGGGAAACCCAAGGGTAAGTTCCCTTGTACTCACCAGTCATGAAATCCTGACTTGTGAAACCCCGATATAGTATAGCGTGATTTGAGTTTGGTGTTTCAGCGTTTCGACACCTGGGAAACCCAAGGGTAAGTTCCCTTGTACTCGCCAGTCGTGAAATCTTGAGTTGTGAAACTCCGAAATAGTACAACGTGTTTTGAGTTTGGTATTTTGGCGTTTCGGCACCCGGGAATCCCAAGGGTTAGTTTCTTTGTATTCGCTAGTTGTGAAATCCCAATATGAGAAACCCCGAAATGTTATAGTGTGATTTGAGTTTGGTATTTCGGCGTTTTGGCACCCGAGAATCCCAAGGGTCAGTTTCCTTGTACTCGCCAGTTGCGAAACCCTGAAATGTTATAGTGTGTTTTGAGTTTGGTATTTCGGCGTTTCGGCACCTAGGAATCCCAAGGGTCAGTTTCCTTGTATTCGCCAGTTGCGAAATCCCGATATGAGAAACCCCGAAATGTTATAGTGTGATTTAAGTTAGGTATTTCGGAATTTTGGCACTCGGGAATCCCAAGGGTCAGTTTCCTTGTATTTGCCAGTTGTGAAATCCCGATATGAGAAACCCCGAAATGTTATAGTGTGATTTGAGTTTGGTATTTTGGCGTTTTGGCACCCGGGAATCCCAAGGGTCAGTTTCCTTGTATTCGCCAGTTGTGAAATCCTGATAGGTGAAACCCCGAAATGTTATAGCATGATTAGAGTTTGGTTTTTCAGAGTTTCAGCTCCCGAGAAACCCAGGTGCGAGACCTGCTGTCTTCGCATATCATGAAATCCTGACATGCGAAACCTCAAAATGAGCCTAGCGATGTATAGGGACTTAGGAGTTTCGACTCCTAGGAAACCCAGGTGTGAGACTTCCTGTCTTTGCATATCGCGAAGTCCCAACTTGCGAAACCTCGAAATGAGCTCGGTGGGTATAAGGATTTATGTGTTTCAGCACCCGGAAAAACCAAAGGGTATGAACCCCTCATCTTCATATATCGTGAAACCCCGGTAGGTGAAACCCCGAAAGGTAGAGTGTCGGGATTTAATCCGAGTCATTGATAAATTCGATGAGCTGTCAGATCCTTTTTGGGTTTGGACACTTCGAAAGGCAGAGAGCAGAGGAACGCTTGCATTGCGATTCCCCGAATCGTGAAAGCCAAGAGCACCTCTCTGGTAAGGCTTGTGGTCATAGCCAATGATCACATGGGTAAGGATAAAGGAAGGTAGGGTCTGCACCAGGCCCCATAGAAATTTGTGGATTCTGTTCCTCAGAGAAAAGAAGAAAAAGCCGAAATTTTTTAGTTCCCGTAGTGGGTGTGTTACATGGATGAACTCCAAAGTGGCCCCCTTATGGTGAAAGCCCTCACGGGAATATGCTTTGCGGATTGAGTTATCCTAGAAGAATGGTTGGATGACCCATGCTCTCATTATTGTCTTATCATGATTGATAAGGTGCACAAATGGATGAACTCCAAAGTGGTCCCCTTATGGTGAAATCCCTCACGGGAAGACGTTTTGTGGATTGAGTTATCATAAAAAAATTGTTGGAGGACCCATGCTTGTATGTGGAATAATGAGATGAAGATCAAGGAATTTGTTGGTGAAACTATCCTCGATGGATAGTGTTTGTCATGCCATTTCTGGTGGTATGTGGAATGTCACATAACTCCTCATGGTTTGAGAGTTATGGTCTTACGAAGATGAAGGACCCCCACATGAAGGCTTGAAGGCCCCAAGGTCAAAGAAGTCAAAGTGACCTAAAAGAAGAAATCATTATTTAAATGATAAAGTAACGTGACAAAGTCAAGGTGGATTATTTAAATAAGAAAGAAAAGTGACAAAATCAATAAATGATAAAGTAAGGTGACAAAATCAAGAAGGAATATTTAAATGATAAAGTATTGGAGAAATTTCTATTTATGGAAAGTGGTTAACCCTAAAATAAGGAAAATAGGTTAAGTGACCTAGAAATGGGTTAAGTGACCTAAAAATGGGTTAAGTGACCTAGAGGATGAAAGTATAAATAAGATAGCAATGGTCTCTTGTAGATCATCCTTTTTGTGGATCAATGGAGAGCTTCTTATGAGAATATCTTTTGGAGTATTGATGGAGAACTTCTTGTGAGAGCTTCTTGAGCATTTTTGGTGTGGAACACTTGAGAATATTGAATATCTATAGGTGAATGAAGTAACCAAAGGATATCTAAGCCGAATTTCAGAGGGAAGGTGAAGAAAAGAGGGCCGAAATTCAAGGGAGGATAAATTCTTTTCATGATGGTTTCTAAGATATGTTATTTACAGGTCATCTCACCATTTTCGAAATAAATTTTTTTATATAATGATTCAGACCGTGAGATTGATATGCCATTGAGGAAACATATCCAAGTATCTGTGGTAAAAAAATCATCTTGTGGGTCATTTTATTTTTGGAGATACACTCCGTGGAAAACAAGGTTTGTGGCTAGTCCCAAAACTAGTCTAAAAAAGCTGTTTCGGGTAAAAACGTCATAACTTATTCATAACATATCCAAATTTAGTGAGAACAATTGTGTTGGTTATATTATAGTCTTTAGTATTCTTTGTAATAATTTCATATCAATTCAACAAATATTCCATGCGTGACACGCTCTACAAGGTCGTTCTCTAGAATAAGCCAGAATTCAACAAGGTATGCCATTTTTTCTACAACTCCTTTTTTGAGAGGTTCGAAGTAGTGAAACCTAGAGGAATTGCACAAAAAAAACTGAAGAACATTGCGTATCAGTTTTAGATGTTTATTCATTACATGTACAAAGTTATGATTATTTCAATTTAGGGTTGTTGACTAATCCAAAACTAGTCATGGTTGAGACAAGCAATTGATGTGTTGGCACATACACGAGGTGTATAGTTGATGATGTTAGTAAATATTGATGAATCATTGTTGATGATTAGTTGACACATGATTGGTATATACTTGGTACATAGTTGGATGCACTTGTTTATGGTATAGGTTGATTACAAGTTGTTTGACACAGGTTGGTGCATGGTTGATGCACTTGTTTATGGTACAGATTGATATCTGTTGAGGATTGTTGCCTCATATCAGTTGGTGTTGAGGGTGTAAGCCGAGTCTTGCATTATAGAGCTGGTTCTCTTATAGAGTTGTACTCTATTTAGTTGTTGCTGAAAAACCCCAAGGATTGTAGTCCGTAATAAAAAGAAAATTGTACATACATCTTGTGTTCTTTGTGTTCCTTATGGTGATGACTTGTTGATGATATATTGATGATATATGTTGCTGATATGTGTTGACATTTAACTTATTATAAATGACAACAATGAGTAATGAGTTAATGGTGATTGTTAACTAAGGAGTTTTGGGAAAAAGATCCCTACATTGTTCACACCCCCCCCTCTCAGTGTAGTCGATGTGTCCAACACTTCCATCTTTATGCCAACTATAGAAAGAACAAGAAATTTATTTGGGAAATAAAATATGAGGCAGGAGAAATGCATTTGGGACAACAAACTATCAAGGATGAAGCGGCCAAACACTTCAGGTATTTTTATAATGATACAGGCCAGATTAATATGGAAGAGCGAATAATTTATTTCAGGTTATTTTTGACTTTTGTAAATGCAGTTTATGTCCAAAATTTAGAAAAGGAGGTGACAAAGGATGAATTATATGTTGTTATTAAAGGATTTGCCAGAGATAAAAGCCCCGGTCCTGACGGTTGGACAGTTGAATTTTATCACTCCTTTTTTTATTTAGTTGGATAGGACTTGGTTGATATGGTCAAGGAGACGAGATTAAGGGGGGGGGGTAATCACTCCAATCAATTCCACCTTTGTGGCTTTGATTCCAAAGTTCAACAAACCTTCCATTTTCAGTGATTGTCGGCCAATAGCTCTCTGTAACCTTTGTTACAAAATCATATCAAAAGTCATTGCTAAGAGACTCAGGCCTATTCTTTCCAGAGTACTATGAGAAGAACAACTTGGATTTCTCAAAGGAAGGCAAATTTTGGATGCCATTGGAACTGCGCAGGAGTGTCTTCACAACATTAAGTCAAAAAAGTTACAAGCAATTATCCTGAAACTTGACTTAAAGAAGGATTACGATTGTACAAATTGGGACTTTTTGAGACTAATACTTCTCCAAAGCGGCTTTGGGATCAACACTACAAATTGGATCATGGCCTATGTCGTCTCCACTTCATATGCTACTCTAATCAACAGAGAGGCAACCAAGTTTTTTAAGAGTAGTAAAGGTTTGAGACAAGGATGTCTGATCTCCCCATTACTCTTTATTTTCGTCATGGAGGGGCTCAGTCTGTCATTAAAGAAAGCTCAATCCGATGGACAAATTACGGGGATAAAAGTGTCCAGAATGATCAAGATCCTTCATTTATTATTTGTGGATGACATCCTCAGTTGAATGGGAAAAAATACAAGAGATTCTTCAAGTGTTTTGTCGGGCTTCAGGATTGGTTATAAACATCCAAAAATTCATCCTTATGCATGCGGGAGTTGATCCTGGATACCTCCAGAGTATAAATGATTCTCTTGGTTATCCATGTAAAGATCTCAATTTGGGATTTAAATATCCGTAATACTGCTTGAAACTGGAGAGCTACAAATCGAAGGATTGACAATGGCTAATAGACAAGTTTGAAACAAGGATCAATCATTGGTGTAATAAGTGGCTTACCCTGGGAGGACGTTTAGTGTTTATTAAAGCGATGCTTGAGAGTCTACCAGTTTACTGGTTGACTCTTGCCCATATATCACTCTCAGTGCTGCACAAATTACGTAGGCTAAGTTATGCTTTTCTATGGTCGGGGAGTAAAAATAAGAAGCGTTACCATCTGTGTAACTGGAAAACCATTGCAAAACCTAAACAACTTGGCGGTTGGGGACTCAGAAATATATTTGTTTTATATAGAGCTCTAGCAATGAACACACAGTGGCGTGCTTTGATGAAACTGGGCATCTGGCACCGGGTTATCAAAGACATGTATTACCCTCACGTTCTTGTGGTCTCTTGGATGCGGTCAGCGGAGGGGTACACTTCATTTGGCTCGCAGTGTTGGAAAAACATCTTAAATACCTTACCTATCATTCTCCATTGGCTAGCTTGGATATCAGGGTCAGGGCATTCGATCATCATTGGGAGAGATACAATCTTTGGAATGGAACATGCTTCCATTATTTTTGTGGACTTGGTTCTTGAATTAAACAGAAAACACATTTGTTTTCTTTACCAGATGAGTCGTCCCTTTTCTATTGGTCTATTGGGACATAACTGGGTCAGTAGCATCGAGTTGGGATTGGGGGAGGATCTTGGCCATGAATGGGAGATTTATAGAAGTTTCCTTCTTGATGTTGGCATTGTCCTAAATGATAAGAAGGATGATCTTACCTGGTTAGGTGGTGAAAAATCGGGCCTTATCTTAGTGAAAAATGTTTACACTAGTCTATCAAACAAGTTATGGCCTGCTAAAGTAATAGGTTGGAGAAATCTTTTGTGGAAATGGGAATGTCCCTTAAAACTAAACCTTTTTAGTTGGCTCTTATTGGAGGACAAAATTCTTACATGGAAAAATCTACAGAGTAGGGGATGGTATGGTCCTGGGTTATGTTATTTGTGTAAAGCAAGAGAAGAATCTTGCAAGCATCTCTTTGTTAGTTTCCCATTCATTGTTGCAGTTTGGGAGAGAGTTAAAATGGCCATAAAACTGACTATTAGATGGAATGGTAGTACTGTTAACACGTGCTTCCAAAACTGGTCTCTTCAAAACTATACTATTAAAGCTCTACCTACTCACGTCTGTTGGTATATTTGGAAGGACAGAAACAAGAAAATTTTTGAAGACAGATCCCTATCGGTGGACATAATCGTTTATCTTTCTACAGGATCTGCGGGCTCTATGCACATCAAACAACCAAATTCTTCAAAAAGGCTTTCACCTATCATTCTTCCTGTAGACAAAGCACATTCTTGGTTTCATGGTGCTTCACAACACAACAGTGATCTATGTGGAGCTGGAGGATTTCTCAAAATAAATGATCTATTAGAATACAGGTGGACCCTAAACTGTGTCTCTGGAACAAATTCAAGGGAGGAACTCATGGGAGCTTGGGCATTCATAATTTTGGCCAAAAGACTCGGTATTCGCGACTTGCATGTGATGGGAGACTCCAAGATTGTAATTGATTGGCTAAATGGTATTGGTTCGATACAGTGGCCAATCTTGATGGCTGGAAAAATAGAATCCTTGACTTAATTCTTTATTTCAGCTTTGTTACTTTTGCACATATTTACAGATAAAGAAATATGGAGGCCGACAAATTATCAAAGAAGGCTTTATTTACTTCCCGGGGTCACATCGCCTACAATCAATGGAATGAAGGTCATGAGGGACCTATCATCCGTCTAATATTGTAATGCATGAAAAGTGCCTCTGTTATTTTCTCTCTTTTTCTGGGTGCTGGTGCTACATTTTCTGTGGAAGTTATAGTGATTATGTAATCTTTGAGGGACCCAAGGGAGACTTAGAGTTCACCTTTTTTCAGATCTGCTTCTATGATTGGGGCAAACAATGTAAAATGATTATATTATTAGTCCCCGCCAAAGCAGGGAATATAGCGATTAATTTTGGGTCAAATTATATTGAATTTTTAATTATATTAAAATTTTACTATAATGTTTTCAAAAGTTTTATAATATTTATGTATTAAATTGAATATTTTGAAAAACAAAAAATATTTTTTAATATTTAATATTCAAAAATTCTATTTTCTTATTGGTTAAAAAAAGTTTTATAGTATTATGTATTAAATTGAATATTTTGAAAAATAAAAAACATTTTTTAATATTTAATATTCAAAAATTCTATTTTCTTATTTTCTTATTGGTTGAAAAAGATGAAGTGACAATTTATCCCCGCCTGGATGTGCAATTGTCAGAAAAAAGTTTAATTTAATTTAATTTTTATTTTTAAAAACTTTAAGTATGGCCATTTGTTTCATGTTATGGGATCCTTTGTCCTGGGTAGATCGTTTTGATGGGATGTTATGGGATCCTTTGTCCTGGGCAGATCGTTTTGATGGGATCCTCTATCCTGCACATATCTCCTCCATCTCGTGCGGGAGGATCTCCTTTGGGTAGATCTCCTTTGTTTAATGTGTATTGAATTTATGACGGGTTTAATGTGTAGATTTAATGTATATTGAATTTATGACGGGGTTTAATGTGTATATTTAATGTATATTGAATTTATGACGGGTTTAATGTGTAGATTTAATGTATATTGAATTTATGACGGGGTTTAATGTGTAGATTACTTTTGTTTAATGTGTATTATGATGTTTTGTTTAATGTGTATTATGATGGGTGGTTTTGTTTAATGTGTATTGAATTTATGATGGGTGGTTGGACGTCAAATCTAAAAAATCTCCACCATTAAAGTAAATCTAAAAAATCTCCACCATTAAAGTTTCTGGCAGAGCCAAATTCCACAATCTTTAAAGTTTCCAGTAGAGTCAAATTTCACAATCTTTAAAGACTTAATAGACACGTCTTTAACTTGGAGTATTTAACATTACAAACAAAATTGTAAAAAATATTTGCGTGCACAGATGCAGTAGGTAAAGCTTCAAATTTACCTCGGACGGGTAGACATGAGGCCATCTTCACAGTGCTTCAGACTTGTCGAAGGGATCTCCGCAGAAATGTCAACTAAACGTCTTCTTCTGATGCTTCTTCCTCTAATCAAGGGAATTCACATTCTCATTGCTGGAATTGGAGTATTTTAGGACATTTAACTTACACTTGCATTTCCATTTAATTTTCCATTTACAGTTTCTTTGAAGCCCTTCTTCGTCTTTTTCTTCTTTTCTGCTTCTATGCTTCACTTTTTGCTAATTCTGCTTTGCTTCTTGCTAATTCTTTTCTTGGAATTAGATTAACCCAAAGCTATGATATCTTTGGCTTCCAACGTCCTTTCTTTTCTTGGAATTGGATTCATCCAAATATATGATATCTTTGGCTTCCGACCTCCTTTCCTCGGCCCTGGCCTTGACAGTCACGAGCGTCTTTGGTCCTGTTTCTAACTGCGACAAGGTAAAAAGAGCCCGAGTCCTCATTTTTCCAGAATATCACAACTATTTTCTTCCAAATGCAAATGCAGCTCAAAGAACACATAAATTTGCTCAAAGGACACAAAATTTTTCCCTGCTCAGGCTATGCAAGCGTTTAGTTGAAGTTCATAGAGACAAAACCCCAAGAGCAGAGCTAAATTTTGCAGAAAGAAACTCAACCACGGAGGAGACTAAATGTTGAATCTCAGAAGCTCGTTTAACCACTCCACCCCGCTGTGTGACAGCCTGCTTTATGATTTCTTTCACTGTCTCTGTGCATTTTTTAAGCCGTCGAGAATTCTTTTTGCTTAGTGGTAAGTGAATGAGCCCATCCAGGTGTCACAGACGTTACAACATAAAGCAACTTGATTACCAGAATTTGTTTGACACCTGTAGAGATCATATTACTACAAATGTTAGCAATAATTTTTTATTAAAACACTGTGTACTAAAGACATCAGAGAAAATTGTTGGATTTACAGTAATTTGATGGACTTATAACAGAAGAGAAGGAAGAAAGTGGTTGTACCAGTGACAATTGCAGTAAGATTGGAAGCATCAATTCCTTCAGTAACTTCTTCAGCAATGGGGGCCAATCCAAACCCACTTGGACCAAGCCTTTCTGTTACCAAAGAAAGAAGTCTCATCATTTAATTAAAGACGAACAAAGAACAACAATAATTTCATTGTATAATTGTAAAGAGATTTGATAAACTTACATACAGACTAGACGTTTAAGATTCCAGAAAACATGCATAACACCAACCAGTTTTATTGCATAGGCTTCTCAAGGTCCGCTACAACATCATCTACTCCATCTACAACTCATTTCTCAAAATAATGTTCAAAATGACTTTGGGTCAGGTTGAATCCGAATAATGGCTCTTCACCTTTTATTGGCCGCAGGACCTTTTATGTGCCTAGCCCCTGCCTTCTCCATGCTCTCTGTCGTACAAGATGGAATCTAGCAATTGCGCTCTTTTGCAAGCGGTAAACATGAAAGGCCAACCCGTGGCAATTAAAGGGTGAAAGAGAATGAAATGGCATAGTGCATGGTGTTAACAAAGAATGAATGAAAGATAACATTATCCATGTTTTGTGGGACAATTTCCATCTCATGCAGCGACCAACGAGTCCCTTCTTTTTTGTTGTTTTTTTATTATTTTGGCAGGAAGGTGTAATTCTTATACACGTTTATATTTTTTCTGCTAGCTTTTTCTTATATGTCAATTCGAAGCATAAAATGATTTTGTAGCACAGATTCCCCATAACCACAAGCTCGTATTCCTTCAGCCTAAGAGGGAATTTTCCATGGTATTTATGCTGGCTCTCAATCCAGGCTTGGGAATTTTCCATGGAATTTACACTGGCTCTCAGTCCAGATTTAATGCAAGGCAGGTTGTTTGAGCTATAATTCTATTTCTGTATTTGGTGTGACCATAAGTCTTGGTATTTGAAGAATCCATCCTATCAATTATATAGATCACAAAATTTGTGGTTATGTTGATTTAATGAGTCGATTATTTCTATATTTATTATTACCATTACTTTTTCAATGGATGGTTTTTGAGCCCTTAAAATATAACCATAGTCAATATTATTGGTAGGAAGAGTAAATACATCAACAATGAGTAGTTGGGAAATACAAGTAAATTCTTACTGTTAGTTGTTACTTCAATAAACAATTGCTTAGTCTTGGCGTATTACAAGAGAGCGTGAGACTTGTGATCTCAAAGATGCGAGTTCGCCCTACATTTCTCATATTAAAAAAAAATTAGTGGTTGCAATAGTAAGAACTCATTGGTTTTTATTCAAAAATGTAATTTTACAATTATATTGACTGAGATACAATACAGTGATTAAATACATGCATCTCACGTCTACTGAAATAAACTTAAATCACTAGCATAGTGAAAGATAAATATTACATTTAATTTCTTTAATTCAAACAAGTTATACTTTCATAATAGAAATAAATAATTAATGTTATATGTTTTTGTACAAGATATATATATATATATATATAAAATAAATTTTGAGCATTTCATATCTACATTTATGTATTCAATAGATTAGTGTTACTATTGGTCAAGATACTCATAAATATTATTTCATTTTTTTTGGGGTCAGAACTATTATTTCATTTTAATTTGTAAGTCATATTTGTGTTATGTTGAATTAATATAAATTGTTATCTTAATTACATACTCAATTTAAAATTGAAATAATCATTAGATTGGTTAGAAGTATTGACATATTATTAACTTAAGTTAATTATTCAATTTTTTTTAAGAAGTAAGAATTTGAGAAAACTAGGAGTACTTCCCTACTTCGTGGATGGTAAATAATTTATGGAAAATCCCCAAGTACTTCTTTACTTAGTGGATGGCAAAGAATTCATGGGAAACCCCCAAGTACTTCTCTACTTAGTGGATGATAAATGGGGTAAACTGTAGGCCGTGATTACGGGGCCTAACCCCAAGGAGGAACACGATTACAGGGCCTAACCCCAAGGAGGAACATGAGATTCCCCTAACCCCAAGAAGGAACAAGAGATTCGAACCTCTGACTTCCTATCCTATAAATTGCTTTACAACCCATAACTATATGCTATGCTCAACTTAAGAAATATAGTGAAAGTTATAATCTGTAGTTAGTATTACAATCCTTCCAAGTTAAATATTATTTAATTTAATTAGTATTATAGTTGTTTTTTAGGTGTTGATTATTATTTAGATAAATAGAATTGTTGAGCATTAGTGCATTACAAAATTACTACTTATTTATATGTCTTTGGATACAATTTGACCAATACAACCATTTAGTTATATGAAAATTTAAATACACATTCAATTTTGGTTGAATCTTTTTTCATCTTGCAATGGATCATTAAAATTTTATGACATTAGAAATATAATAAAAATTATATTATCATATTCTTTAAATTTTTTATAGATTGAAAAGGTAAATTTAAAATTAAATTTTTATAATTAAAAATAAAATCTAAATTTGTTTTTTAATTTGTTTTTACAATTTATTATATTTACACTCATTTAATATTTTACAGTTTATTATATTTACAATATAATATTTATTCTAAAATTTTAAATTAAAATTTTTTATTATAAATATTTCATTAATTTTTTATATTATTATTTTTGTTTTTATTTTTAATTTTAAATTGTGATGAATGCTAATAGAGATCACCATTTTAATTAATTTTAGCTTTTTATATTCAACCATGTTAAGAATGTTTTGTGATTTATTTAATATTAAATAATTAGTTTAATATATATATTTTTTTAAATAAAAAAGGGGGAGCCTGCTATATTAGATTATCAAAAAACTATAACAAGATATACAAAGTCATGGGTCTGAGTCACCAAAAATGCTGTAGGAAACCGGAAACCAGCATAGGTGCATAGCAAATAACAGTTGTATACTAGTAGCATCTGTCCTGCCCGGAGGAAACCAGGACATATGTCTATAGTCTAGAAGAGCGTAAAACAGTAGCATAAAAATCTAAAAAAACAAGAGAACATAAAAACCTAGGTACCCGGTGACCTGTCGCCATCGTCGGTCTTCCACATGGACCCAGCCGGGATGGAAAAAGACTGCGCGCAGAGGGGGCACTTTCGCTGAGCTGGAACACTAGAGTAAGCATCGAGAAGCATGTCCAGGCACTGGCCCATGAGGAGGGCCCGATGCTCCAGGTCAGACATGTGGCCTCAGAGCTCGAACACCAAGGACAGGTGCTCCTCACGGAGGAGAAAGCCATGCAGACCACCACCCTCGTCGTCGAGCATCCTCTGCTTCGCACCATCCTCCGCTTCCTTTCCCATCAGGCGATTTTTATCCACATCCAACGTCGCTTCAAGGTCCTGCCAGGGAACCTCTTCCACAATGCAACCAGGGAATTCAGCATCCAGACCCGAATTGGGTTTACTTTCCTCTCTGCAAGACCTCACTGTGTTGCGGGGCGCCTTTACTGTCGTTAGGTCCTCCAAATTCGGGTCTTCCTGTACGATACAGGCGGGATACATATCCTCAGTACCATCCTCCATCCTAGCAGTGTCTGCTTTGCTGCAACCAACTCCCTTTTCGGCGATGGTGGAGAGCAGAGCCAGTTTCTCTGCCCAAGCCTTCTTTCTAAGCAATGAAGTCGCCATTGCCAGAGCCTGTTCGAATTGCTCTTTACGTCGCCGCTGCGCCTTGTGGGCATTCCAAGCTGAGCCTCGGCAAGGTCTTCCTCTTTTCCTAGTCATAGTATCCTGGGGGTGAGTGAGATTGCAGAGCGTTCACAGAGAAAAGCACGAAAGCCAGGACACGGGCGGTGGCCAATTCAGAGCACGAACAGGTCGGCTCTGTTTCAGCACGCTCGAAGACAGACTGCTCAGAAAATCCTTGCCAATGAGCCACGAAAGGATGGTGAGCCAGGGCACAAGGAGCGCGGATCTACACCAAAGCCTCCAAACGAGGAGCAGAGCCGAGGCCGGAGCATATGAAAACAAATAACCAGACTCCGAGAACCCATAACTGCCTTTAACCTCAAACACGTTGAGTACACCGAGCTCGTAAATGGTCGCTCGAGGGAGGAGTCCCTCCATCGCTGATCTGCTGCTATGGCCGTCCCGCATCGTAAATACGGATGCATGGGTGGCGGCCATCAGCATTTAAACCCAGGCTTAGTGCTAAGCCTGCTGTCACCCCCTCGCCACGTGTCACCCTATACGGCGCTAATTAGCTTAATATATTAAATTAAAGTAGTATATTAATTTAATATTTCTAATTTAAATTAAATTTTCTTCTAATACAATATAAACTTTAAATTTTTTTATATCTTTTATTTTTTACTTTGAAAATTTAAATTTTTATTAACCATTTAAAAAACTTCTAAATAATTAATGAACTATTTACTTTCATAAAGATTTTTTTTTTCATGATTATTATTATATGTAAATATTAGTTAACCCAAATAATAACAATCCAAACTAAATAGAGTCAAAACCAACCATTGAATAAGGCACATCTCCATCAAATAATAACCATTTCCAGCTTAGAAGAGAATAAGATGGTGATAATCCTAGCTTAGAATCAACTCATGTATAAAACCATTCTCAATAGGAAACTAATCACTTCTAAATTCTTGTAAATAAATAATATCTTATCCATTGACAATGGTCCTAATTGAGGAGACTATATATAATTTCAACTTAAAACAATTATTTTCACTCTAATAAAATATTATTGAAAGTTATTCTAAGAAAAATAATATATATTTAAAAATTGACATCATTCTAATTAAAAAGTGGTAACATAACTCTTACCTCTACACACTATGCTAATTTCCATAAAAAATTAAAAATATTTCATAAATTAATAGTTAAAAATAAAGTTATTGGTTAAATTATTTATAACAATATATTATCATCCTGACAAAACAATATAAACATAATCCTAAAGCAGAGAATAACTGTTCTGCAGCTATTTTGATTGTTATAAATATAATATGCAATTTTCTTGAAAAAAAAAAATACTCACTCCAAGATAATTTTCATTCGAACTATTAATTTTCATTAAATTATGGGAGCATTTATGCTTAGTGATGGAGATTTATAGGCGTTATGATTTTATGCCACGTGGTTTTTGAGATTAATTATTAGCTCCCTCCAAGGGCATGCAATGTGGCAAGGTTCTTCTAATTCATAAACTTTAGATATGGCTACTCCTTAATTAGGAATCGACTGCAAGTGGGGTGTCTTGGTTATAAATTAATCATTTTGAAAAGGATCATCCGGCAACTGCTGTAAATCTCCGTCCTAATTGCCACAAATGGCTCCCTCTCCTCGTGATTGAATTTCAATATTTCAAGGCGCGTTTAAATGGCTGTTTTAAAATAAATTGGTTATATATATACACGATTTTAAATGTCAATATTAAATGCACCGTAAATTTCAATGGAAATTGACAATCAAATATAAATTTATTTATACCAGTAACATATAAAAGTGTTTTACGATAGTAAGGTGTTGCATGCTTTTCGCAGTTGAATATACTGTGTACAAATATAAACGTACAATCTCGACAAAAAGAGAAACCATCTGTGTTGTATTCGGGATGTATGCACGATAAAATATGCGATGAAAATAGACATGTATTTGAAGAAATATCATGATATCCGTTTTATCACAAGAATTTACAGTTGCAGAGATTTTTTTTAGACCAACAGGCCTAAAAATTAATAGTATCAGTCCACGCCACCAGATCTGTACATATTTTTGTAGTGAAATAGCTGTTACTTCGTTGGGGAAGTTGGGAGTGAAAATGAAATAACAATATTGGGAACTCAGGAGATAAGAATTAGGTAGATAGCCAGCAGCTCAAGGCCATCGCCATTGCAGGCGTGTGGTCGCCATGAATGGCCCTCCTCTGTTGCAGTCCACACTGGGAATGTGATCTACTGATGGTGGTGGTGGGGGAAGGAAGCGGAGGTGTTGATCTCCGTGTGGGAAGCACCGCTGCATGCCACGCCCCCGCAGTGGTGGCTATCCTCGACGCATTGCATGCCCACTCCTTGGATCTAAATGAGCCCATTTCCATTCTTCCAGACAAGGCCGCCATCGCCCCGATATCAGTTTTCATGGCTGAAGGCTCTCCGGCTTGATAATTACAGTTAGGTAACATAACAACAGATACGCCGTTCGCATATGCCTTGCTCCGCTTCATTTTCCTATGGTGCCTCTTTCTCGGCTCTGAAATTCGATTTTGTGCGAGAAAATAGAGATAGAGAATATTTGATAAATGAAGGTGACTGTTTAACAGATTTGCACATATGAATGGAGATGTGTGATAGCTATAAAGGGGAAGAAGCAGTGTCGCGATAGCGTACGTGGTTTTGCTCCTCAAAACCGGCGGCTTAACTTTCTTTGGGTAGTCCATGGTTTCGTTAGGTAGACCATGGTTTCCAATTACCAGCCGATGGTTTTAACATCCTACGGTTCTACTTTTCGTGTCACTTTAAAATCAAGAAAGTCCACTTGTCAATTTTTTATGAAATACAAAAAACTTTGCATGCACAGTTTACGCAACATCAACGACTCTGCAATGTCGACAAAACTTTACATATTGTGCACAGTTTAGAAAACATCAGCGACTCTGCAATCTCGATTAACGTAAAAGTTTCTTCTTGTAATGACATCAGCAAATAAGGCAGGCTTTTAGGAGGGCGCGGAACAAGACATCAGCAAATAATGCAGGCTTTTAGGTTTCTATGACATCAGCAAATATGGATGATTTATCATAGTAAATATAGATGATTTATGATATTCATATTTTACTTCAGGTGAGATCGGAAGA